>MU183704.1:0-29512 GCA_016904865.1 Pissodes strobi | reverse complement strand
TAATAATAATAATAATAATAATAATAATAATAATAATAATAATAATAAAAATAAAAATAATAATAATATTAATAATAATAATAATAATAAATATCTTTTGATAATGATGCAGAGCATTTAATTCAGTTTAACACTATATTTGGTAATGGAATATCAGCACGGATAACCCTGGCATCCTGAGAATCCCGGATCGGTAATGTATCGATATTTTAACAAACGATATTTCACGGTATCGATACTTTACTCTTCGATCTGTATCGATACCTAATATCGATATTTCTGAGTGTATCGCGCATCCCTAATGCACACTCGCTGCACTAAAGTTGCGCACAGACCTGTGGCGACGCGCGCGCGACACGACGAACGCGACATCGACAGTCCAAAATTCCTAGGTGTGGATGGGGAGCGCGCGCGGCGCTAGCGATCAAAGAAAGAGCGAGGCGCAGTGTGGACGAGTACTAGTAGGCGCGTAGCAATCGCGCGAGAAATCACGGAGGCCCGGAGTGATGAAGTTCAATTCGTGGCGAGCGCGTCTCTCTTCATGGCTCGCAGTAGGCACGCGAGACAACCGCGGTCGTCGCGTACGCGTAGAAGGCGTGCGGGCGGCGCGTCGCGTGCGTGTCGGGCGCGCGTCTCGTCAGGTCTGTATGCACCTTAAAGAGGGCTAGAGGGAAGAAGATCAAACGCAATGTTATTAGGTCATGGCACAGAATAATAAAACAATAAGAATTCGAACAGAAAGAGAGGTCCGATACCGGCCGCTATGACCTCGACCGCCTGTGCCATGGATTTGTGTCAGTACCTTCTTCCAAAGCATCGCTCCGTCTCTTTCTGTCGGTATTCTGATTGTTTCTTATTCTGTGGTCATGGTTTGTCGACGGTCGACGGTAAATTAGCTTAAGATCTCACCGCCAGAGGTCGTCCGTGTCTTATGTGATACGAAAAATACATGGTTTCTTATGGACATAGTCGCCATTTTTTACTTTTTCTTTATTGGAAACGTATTATTTGATGTTATTCAACCCCTAACCACAGCTTTAGTGTATAAGCTGTACCTTAACCATCGTAGTGCGGTCTCAGTGACGGCAAATTAAAAGAAAAATATTTTATATTACAGAAATTGTAAGCATAAACTGTTAGCGATTTTGTTCCATTCGCTCGTTGCCATTTCATTTTTTAGAGGCTGTCCCATACCAGTGGTTTGTGGAGGCTGTAACCTAAAGTAGTTAATTTTTTTCATCAGACGTGTTTCCATACTTTTTAGAATGTTAATAATTTTGCTTAAAATAACGAGTTTAGTTATATAGACAATTTTTTGGCGTTTGTGTAAAAAATTAATAAAACATGTTATTCACATTATTTTTCATCATTTATTTTTTGAACAGGAAACTAGGGTAAAATGTTTATATGCAGTTTTATTTTGGTTAGCCTCTAACTAACCTATAAGAGTTTTGCATTTGCAATGAGCAAAACATTTTATTCTTAATAATTAATATCTAAGAACAATTAGAAATCATTACTGTATTATTCACAAGCATACAGAGAGAGGATATTGATGAACATGATACAAAATTTATCATAATTTTCTTGATATGAAATAAAAACAATCAGCTGTATTCTCAAAATTACGTCTTTTATTTCATGATGCAAAGTACAAAACAACTTCTGCTTTGATTAACTTTGTCCAATCCATCACATAAACGTAATAAAACACAATTAATTAACACCAAGTTATTTTTAACAAAAAACGCGAAACAATCACATATTCTACATAAGACAGGGTGTTAAAAACGTATCACATGGGATCGCAGCGCCAACTATGACAAGCTTGTGAACTATTACAAAAATATGACAAGAAATTCGAATTTCGGCCATTGTCGATTGTTCTCCTTCCTTCTAGCTTCTAGTCCTCCTTACCTTACGCAGCACAAAGATGACGTCACACTAGTCGGGATCGTCAGATCAAGGATCAAGGCAGCCTATCCTCTACCAATCTTGGGCCATTCGCACCCGAATCAGGGACCTGCACGTGCACGACTGGGCAGCCATAGAATATGTGAGTGTGAGAGAGCACCGAATAGTACATGGCCCTATCCATAGCAAGACCTCGGTCTTCTTTCTCGAGCCTAGGCCTCCATACTGACTAATGTATGTAGGATGTATGTTATTTATACTCGGCTAATATCAACAAGACTGCAATATCGTCCCGGAAGCTTCGCGCTTTTTTTTACTATTTTAGAATGTCTTAATATTTCACTTCATGCATTCAAAGAAGGGGGATTCTTTGTGAATATATTCGCTGAAACACATGCAAGCTGCTGTTGCATATTACAATAAGTAATATTTCACTTTTCGCATGGCCCTCCGCTCGCTACGGGGGCTCAAGAAAAGGAAACTAACCAGATGCTAACCCAAACGTAATCCAAGACATACCCAAAATCAAGAAAAAAACTGTTTGCTAACCAAAACTAACCCAAGGCATACCCAAAATGAAGAAAAAACACTTTTTACAAACATAACCTTTAAAAAAATAAAAAAAACATTGATGGGAATCGAAACCGGCATGCACGCCGGCGCTGTATCAAAGGCTAACCATCTACACCACTTGACCATCAGGGCACTGGACAGCTATTCGTTGCATCCGATCCGACACACATCGGTTAACTTAAACTAGCATATCAAATTTGACCAACATAATACGCAAACGCGAAACTTTCGGGACGATATTGAAGGTGTGTACGCATAATGTGTTGCCGCGCTCGATTTTGTCATTGTACCAACCAAAAGTTATAAAATGTACCCAAAAAGTACCAAAACATAACTAGAGAGATATTGCACTCACCAATTTGCGATGTTAGAGACTTAAAACCTTTGACCACTAACTTTATTTTGACATTACGCATGTCCACCGACGCGGCAGCGAATATTTTTTTGGCATAGCAATCTTGAACTCCCATATCGACGTTCCCACAAAATTTTTATTAATAATTATTATCGTAATGTCCTCGTCTGATTCTGACGAAGAAGCTTTACTATTATTGGCAGTTGCTGAAACTGAAAAAACTTTTCTCAGAAAAAAGAAAAGGAAATGGGTTCATGAAATCAATGAACTTCGTGATAGATATGGCGAGTATCACACTTTAATGCCTAAGTTACGCGCAGATGAAAAGAGATTTTACAAATATTTTAGAATGATGCCAAACTGTTTTGACAAAATTCAAAACTTTATTAAAGAAGACATACGAAAAGCAGATATTAACTATCGTGAAGCCATAAGTGCTGAGCAACGTTTAGCGATTACTCTAAGGTAAGAAATAACATAACTACCGCTAACATTAGTGCTTTATTAGAATACAATTTTGTTAAATTATTTATTTACTGAAATGTTTAGAGAATAATTAGTAAAATAGCTAGTAAGTGATGATGATTCGCTGTCACCCTGATTTATAAACTGAGTTAATTCATTTGTTTGTCTAGATTGATAGTCAGGAAGATTGTAAGCTGTTGTGAGGTCTTTAGCGTTAACACAGGAGTCAGAAGTTCCAGAAGAATGTAGAGTGAATGCAGAGTGGTTGGTGTCACCAGGAGTCGTGGGGGACATAAGGGGCGTGGACACATTAGTCAGTTGCTCTAGAGGAATCTCTAGTATTTTCATGGAAACTTGAAAAGCCACATGTTTTTTCTTGCTCGTGCTGTAATTCTAATTCTGCCATTAACTGAGCAAATCTTAATTTTGCATTTACTTGCATCCGGAGTGAAAACGTTTTGACTGTTGCGGCATATCCTGAAAAAATTAAATCAATACCACCAACTTTATTTTCTTTCTCTAGAGAATGCCTTTCCTTTAAATAGGAAAGTACTGTGTCAGTAGCAGAAGGAGACTCGGTGGTTTCGTTTTATCTTTTTGGGCGCTTTCGATGGGAACTACGAGTGTTCTCTTTAGGTAATGTTAAATTTTCATGGAATAACGTAATTTCTTCCCTGTTTGTATAAAGCACATCGTCTTGAGTATCTGGCTCTTGGCTCATCTCGGGGAGTTTGACTTCTAACAGGTGACTCTGTTGTCTCATAGATCTGAGTACTGGCAGATAGATTCAGCGTCAATATTTTCTTCACCTATAACATCTGTTATATTGGAAAGAGTGCTTGCAAAAGACATATATATTGATATTCGAAAAGAAAACTACAATACAAGACTATGTAAAGCACGACGGATTGTTGAAAACGCATTTGGGATGTTGGCACAAAAATGGCGAATATTTTACAGACCAATTGAGTTGTCTGTAGAAAATAGTATTTTAATAGTAAATACAGCTTGCATCTTGCATAACTTTTTAAGAATAGAAAAGAGTGATGATAGATATTTTGAAGATTTGGAACCTCCAGAACCAGATTACAATGCGTTTCAAGAAGTGCCTAGAGATCCACGACGCGCAGTTTCCTTGCCATTCGAAATACGTGAAAAGTTCGTTATCTTTTTTTAATAACTGGCATATATCTACTATATTTAAGTACTAGGTTTATTTTCATTATATAGGAAAAATCTAAAAAATATATGTAAAATATAATAAAATTACCTCAAAATTACTTTCCCAAAATTGTCCTTTTTTCTAACATTTTTGTAGTTCTCATAAGCAAGATCATACAGAATATGGATACTTTTTTACTATTTCTATTAGCTTTTCTGTAGAAAACACCATCTTCTTCAACAAAATAAACAGGCGAAACAATAGCGGCAGCGGTAAAAACCGTGCATGCAGCGTTGGAGCGAAACAACGCTGCACTACCGCCGCCGGGCCGCAAATAAAATAAAACACAAATAAACCATGCGGGGAACATTTTTTCACTCAAAATTGATCCGGTTTATGAAACAAAAGTATAAACTAATTTGCTAGGGAGAACTACCAGTCCCCCTATCTATTCTCTTAGCATACATTTTACTGCTGCAGTAAGGAACGGGACGAGTAAATAAGTTACAGCGGGTTTCCTGCGGAAATGTTCCGTAAACGTATTTATGTTCGGTAACTACGGCTGCCTGTTCTTACAGTGGCTTTACACAAGATGCACTATTAATATCGTGATATCACCTAGCGAACGAACATCGAATCCATTAAAAAACACGCCGGCTAGCAATAACATTAGGCTTGTTTTTGTTTTTTTTTCAATACATTGTAACTCCGTATTATTTATGTTTATATTTTTGATTCAACAATATTTCCTTCGTCTTCATTTTGTCCGCAATGTACCCAAAATCGAGGAAAAATAATTACACAAAAGAAAATGTGCCTAATGTGGTGCAATTGTACCGGCAATATGCCAAATCGGCATAATTATTCTGTAAGCACTGTTATACATTTTAGATCATATCACATTTAAATTTAAATCCCAGATCTATGGACCGGCGCGGCGCGCGTTAGCAAGAATTCAGTTCATAGTACACTTGTGAATGAGAGGCGCGTGATTGGCTAGATACGTGAGGTGACACATGTTTTCGTGATGCAACCAGAAAAGAGTCTAGGGAACAGAGGGACGGAGCTATGTCTTGGGTTAGTTTTGGTTAGCACTTGAATAGTTTACTTCTCTTGAGCCCCCGAAGCAAGCGGAGGGTTATGCGAAAAGTGAAATACCGCTCCGTTAGTCTGCTCCCTAGACTCTTGTTGCAACCAGTTGTGTCTAAGCCCGCAGATGGTCAAGGCACAAGAATAAATAACAATTTATTCTTGTGGTCAAGGGGTCTGTAAGGTTGGCCTTCATTTCGGCGACCCGGGTTCAAATCCCGGGGGTTTTGTTTTATTTTTAAATAAACAGTTTTTTTCTTGATTTTTGGGTTTCTCTTGGGTATGGCTTGGTTAGTTTCCTTTTCTTGAGCCCCAGAGCGAGCAAAGCGAGCGAAGGGCCATATACTTGCCAATTCCAGGTCTTTAAATTGCATGCCTTCACTAGTGCACTACCAACTGAAACATCGCGAACGGAACTGTGGGGTGGATGTACTCTCGCATCTAATAGCCGAATAGCCCTGGCAGCTCAGGTCGTAAAATTAAATCAAAGAAGAAAAAAAATTGTGATTATTACTAAGTATTTATGAATCAAAAGTTTTATAGTTTAAAATATTTAATCTATCTCTTTCTTCTTCCCCAGGGAACTTTATCCGAGGCAACTTTCGGGATGTGTAATGCTCCTCTGTTGCCCGGGAGAGAGAAGAGTTTTGTCCTTTGTTGTGAATTATCTTACTAACACCTTGAAAAGTGTTATTGTTAAAAAGGAAAGTAATTAAAAAGGTGGACCATGACGAATGTCAGATGCCCTTAACAGGGCGGTTCTGCGAGTTTATACATCGTGAACTGGGCAAATGCGCATGCGCGAAACCCACAACAAGAAGCAGCAGCAGCAACAGTTAACCTATGGTGCACGGTATGTGCCGTGCTATGGTGTCTTTCTAAATTCTAACCTAACCATTAGTTTTATTTATACACACACGCGCAATTTATATTTTAACAATAATCCAAAAGAATTCTAGTTTTACATTAGGTGTATTTAGCTTTAGTAGATTGTAAAAAGGTAAAAGATATTTCATTAAATTTTAAATGCCTATAGCTTCTGTTATTGTTGTTTTAGATGCCTAAAGTAAGTTCAGCCGGGGGTGCCCCCCGTAAACAGGGCTTTAACAGGTCTAGTCATTCAATGAACCCTGAGAGATCTACGGATGGCTTAAAAGGTGTGGCGAAACCCCGTTCCAAAGGGACAATTAAACGGTTGCAAATGTATAGAAATTTTAAAGCTAAGAGAGACCAAAAGGGAAATATTATTACTCCAGCTCCATTTCAAGGAAAGTTGCCATCAGGAACTCAAGCTAGAGTAGAACCAACACAGAAATGGTTTGGAAACAGTCGAGTCATATCACAAAATGCTTTGCAGAAATTTCAAACTGAGTTAGGGGCAGCAATTAGAAATCCATACCAAGTAGTTATGAAGCCCACTTCATTGCCAATTACACTTTTAAATGAAAAAGCTAAAAATGCAAGGGTTCATTTACTTGATACCGAAAGTTTTGAAAGTGTTTTTGGTCCTAAAAAGAGTAGGAAAAGACCTAATGTGGCTGTAAGAGGATTAGATGAACTTTCTGAGCTTGCCCATACACGAGAGGCTGAGTACAATGATGAAAAGGATTCAAATATTATCCGTGACAATGGAGGTGTTAAAGATATGCCAAGAGACTGGGTAATGGGTGCTGGGCAGTCAAAGAGAATATGGAATGAACTTTACAAAGTCATAGACAGCTCAGATGTTTTGCTTCAAATTCTCGATGCAAGAGATCCAATGGGTACAAGGTCATCTTATTTAGAGAAGTTTCTTAAAACCGAAAAACCTCATAAGCATCTTATTTTTATCTTAAACAAAGTAGATCTAGTACCAACATGGGTGACTCAACGATGGGTTGCAACTTTAAGTAAAGAATATCCAACAGTTGCTTTTCATGCTAGTTTGACACACCCCTTTGGCAAGGGGTCTCTAATAAATTTACTAAGACAGTTTGGTAAGTCATTTAATATTTTATTTTTAACATTTTATAGCTTTTTATTTGTAATACACAAAATATTTCTTTCTCATTCATTATGTTATACATTTGGAACAATCTCCACAATTGTTTTTTTGTTTATTATCATAGCCTCTATACAGAAAAGACTGACCTTCTATGAGAATTCATTTTATTGGCAGTAGGGTTGGGTTAACCAGTTAATATCATGTTATTCACCAGTCCTGGTTAACCAAAAACAATTTTTTTTTTTATTAACCGAACATGCCATTTGCCATTTTAACTTGCATTTTAATTCCAACGCTTACAAATAATTAACAAATTATTAACATTGACTGATAGTTGAAACAGCAAGAAGCAGGCCATTGGGAATTGAAAAAAATGATGCAATACGCATCATCAATAACATAGTGTGCAGTCGGGCGCTACCATTTTCTCAGATCACAACGATCCAAAACATTCCGGGCGTGCTCTCGAATCTGTTTGCCTTTGTTTAAAAAAGAAAGAGGAAAAGAGATGCAAATATTGACCTAGCGCGCACGACGTTTATTAAATAAATAAATTAATAAGCTTTTATTTCCAACAGGTAAAACCCACTTACAGGAAATTCACTAGAATGTGGAGACTAAAATTACCAAGCAATAACTAACCTAAATTAATATAAACTGCAGAGCAGCATGAGCGAGTGGATTCCCAAGATCATACATTATTAAGTGTCAACATAGAGTTTATGATCTGATTGACTGAATCAGCATTCAGGTCATTTTCACCTGAGATAGCGTTAAATGCATTACACATAAAGTAAATAAGACTCTGCCGTATAATATTAGATCTAGCTCCGCTAAGTTTTATAGTAGGTATGTCTCTGAAATATTTACTGTTTCTTATTACGAAACCAAGAGTCTTAGAGGGTGCCGAGACCAGTTGGTTAATATGGGGTATGAAAGTAAGCCTTAGATCAAATAAGATGCCCAGATCTTTAATGTTTAAGCATATATAACAGGTTTATCTTTACAAGAAAAAGTGATAACGTTGCACTTGAGATATTAAGGGTTAACCTGTTAACCGTGCACCAATTGTGGACTAGGACTAAGTTTTTCTGCAAAAATTCACAGTCCGAAGGTTTGTCTATTCTATTGAACAACTTCAGAATGTCAGCCAGTGGCGGCTCGTGGAGTTCAATAATGGGTGGGTAGACGAAGTGGGGAATAGAATTCGTGAAAGGTGCAGAGAAGAGGGCAAATTTTGGGGGGTGCCACGCTCAATATTTACCCAAAAGTCATTGAAATCGTTAAAAACACGCCATTCACGCGTATTTTAGTTTGTTACCAAGCATTATTGACAAATTTCCCATTGGGATATTCCCAAGTCAATTAAACGTAAAAAAAGTTAAAATAATTTATTTTTGATTATTTTAATAGAGCAGTTTTTGTTAACGGAAGAAAACTGCTCATGCCAGCTGTTTATAAATTATAAAATGTCGTATTTCTTTGTTTAAAAGTAAAGATTATATAAATTATAAATTGAAAAATATTAGTAAATTTTTGGTTTTAATATTTATATTTGTGAAGGGTGAAGTTTACCTACTACATCTGAATAGCTGCCACTGTTTATATTACCATATGCATGCAAATTGCAGGAAAAAAGCAAAAGTATCTACGACACTTGCACTAAAACTTGCCATTATCCGCTTAATTTTAATTCGCATACAATCAATAATCAATCACAAACTTAGGCACTGAAAAAATATCGTCAACGGACTCAGTGCAATCCCACGGCAACAAACAAGCCGAGCAGCCGAATATGCCTGATGGGCTAGCCCGCAGAGCCCAGGTTTCATTTGCATTTAAACGCCTTAGAAACATTTCAAATTTTCATTCCTTAATTTATTGTTAAAAACAATATTTTTGGCTTTGTTTATTAAAACCGAGAACCTAGACATATTACAAAGAAATTATAGGCCGAAAGACAGCTTTCATTATGGTCAAATATGGAAAAACAAACAATATTTATGTCATTATTTCTTAAGATGCTACCTCGAGGGCCTTGGATACATTGAAATGCAGTTTGTTTACATGCATTTCAATGCTTGGATATGACATGGTTGGTGTACTTCAGACACACGCGCCACTCCGCCCTCTTTGTCTTTCTCATTAGAAATATTAATTGCGTTTGTCTTTCGGTGGGTCAGGTCGTTAGGGCTCGCCGCCGCGCCGCACTGTATTCTTTAACAGGCGGCACTGGATATAGATGATACGACTGGCCTAGGTAGATACGATTTATTTGGTAAAATAGGCATTTTAAGATCCTTTACAGGCGTAGCCGACTATATCAAAATCGGCCTCTCCTATTACGTAAATTTATTTAATTAAGTATGGCATTGTGCGCCATTTTGTATGCATGAGACTCGTTTTTATTTTCCTTAGGGCGTTGGTCGACGTTCTCTCATTAGCAGATATTTTTTTTGTGTATTGTGGGCGCCAGAGTTTCTAGAGACAATGCGAACTGAATATGAACATTTAAATATAAATAAATATCAGGATAAGAATATCAGAAATTTGCCCTTATAATTAGCAATGTCTCCCAGACCTCTATCTTGCGATAAATTAAAGAGTTAAATTTCAAAACAACAATATATTAATTTTACAAATACGATTGATGAAATTTGAAAAATTGAAATCTATATAATCAAATGGTAAATATAATTGATGAAATTATTTGAAATAAAATTTATGAATAAATTGACTTAGTAATCAGAATTAAAATTAATTGTGACAGATAAAAAAAAAGGAATGAATAAAGCGATATTATTGGTCTTTAAATTATGTTTATCTTCTGATTGGCTAATACTTAGCTTGTCCAACTATTCTGTAACCATGCGATCGTATTGGTACCTCTACTGGAACCGCTTCTGCCTGTTTGCAAGTTAGAGTCTCTTGGTCTTATCGAGGACTTACTTGGTTCCCAAAGTATCGAACCCCACAGAAGACCTTGTATGTAGAGTAAGTTGACGAACACCTGCTACTTGCCAAGCACAATGTTTTCTTCTAGCCAACGTTGAATACATGCAAGAGAAAATAACCTAGTCTGAGACCCATGTATATCGCTAATTAAAGAATATTCAGGGAAATATCATGTGAATATCAGTGGCACTGTTACACATGGGGAATTTGAAAATTTACTGGTTAAGGCAGATATAATCAGAAACTTGAATAACAACTTTAAGCTGAGCAAAAATTATAAATAACTTACTCACGATATCCTTTTCTTTACTTTAAAATATGAAATTCAAAAGAAATAATGACTGAAATCAAAGAATATTCTAGCATATAATATTCTTTGCTGAAATTTAAAATTCAAAAGAAAGTTATGGAATTACATTCCAATTCAGTGACTCTCGATAAATTTAAATAAAAGATATCGTTAGTTTAATGATAAATAGAAAAATAGAGGTACAACCTCTAATAACGAGTCTTATAACTCCAAATAAGTAATTTCTATTATTTTTTACTTCGCCCTTGGCACATAAACGATAATTGAGCGTAATTACGCCTCAATTAATTAAAGATAAAGATAAGATAATCACTATCTCGCATCGAGATAGAAATTTAGATAAAAGATGAAAAAAGCCAGATAAATTTACACATGTGAGATTAACCTCCCATAAATTCAAATTAATGTCGGTACATCAGTCTGGAGATGAGACAGCGCAAGTGCTAATATTTATATGCTTAATGTAACAAATAAACTGAAAATTTAATTAAATGAGCCTGAAAAGAAAAAATATTAAAACCAGCAATACTATGAGGGAAAATTCGGAGATATTCTACTGAAAATTCAATTTACTACCCTTGCAAGAATATATAGACTCTACTCCGAGAATTCACCCAAATAATACTGTTCTATTTGAATGGAAATACGTAAAAAAGTGTGCGTGACCACTAAACGATGAAATAATTACGTTCTCCGTAAATCTGGACTAAGCCTATTTCAAATTACATGAATTTGACTAATAAGAAACTCAATTATTCACCAATAAATCGTTATCCTTATCCAACGGTCACGACAATAATTAAGATTATTGAAGATGTAAGCTAAATAAAAATGTAATATAAGATTGCTAAATTCTTGTTTAAGTCGAATAAGAATAAACGAATCATGAACAAATATTAATTATGTATTTAAAAATGAAAGAATTACTTAAATATACTGCAAGTTGAATTAATTATTTCAAGATTAAAAATCAGCACTTACCCGTCAATCTGCACATAGATACCCAATATTAAATATAGCAATCTATAGTATATTAAATTTATGAATTATAGGTATAAAATAGCGTACGAAATAAACCCATTTGCGAATAGATGTCACTATTAAATATAGTAATCTACAGTGAAATAAACCCACAAATTGTTAGGTATAAAATAGCGTTCTAGTGCCTCTAAATTGTTACTTGCACGAAATAAATCCAATCGTGAATAGATGTTACTGGCAACTTAAATATTGAATACCGAGAATCATTTGCAAATTAACCGAAGTTTAAGTGGAGCGGAATAAGCATATATTCCGTTACAGCATTAAAATCAAAATTGTTGCCTTTAAGATGCCTATCGCATCCCGGACGTCAGTGAGCGCATGCTATTATGAGTTGAGATATTGTGAATTCATTTGTGCCTTGCCCTTGGCAATTTTTCCAAAATCTGCCCAGCAACACCCATAAAAAAAACAAGTTAAAACTATTTATAGCAATTTATGTTTATTTATGTTTCCTTTAATATCATTTGTCATTTGCCATACGGCTTTAATCTTATTTTTCGCATTATTAATAAAATTCGAGTTTGTATGTATTTTGCCATCGATTATAGCTGCTTGATATTGTCTATACTGATTTTTCACAAGTAATATATCCGAAGATTTAAGATTGTTGCACATATCATTTAGAAACCTCAATCGCTCCCTCATTTCACCCAATATAATAAATAAATAAATAATAGTATATTATTTTATATGGAGGAAAAGTAACTTTTCCTCCAAATAAAATATGCTGTTTTTTCTTCAAATGTCGACAAATTAATGCAAAAAGTCTCTTTTTAATAGTAATAATAATTATTATTAAAGATAAGTGGGTTCGCAAGGCGGCTTAGACCGGTGCGGTGTCGGTGAATAGGCTCAGATTGTTGCTATAGTAATGTAACATAAAGCTGTCAGTGGACACTGTCAACAATAATTATATTTTTAAAATTGCGTCTTCGATTGCGTTTTAATTCCGTATTGATAAGCAGTTATTGAGTAAGTTCGATTAAATAATAACCAATTTGTTCCTAAATTAGTGATTTTTAGAAATGCAGTCACACATTGAGTGATAAATACAAATTTTAGTTTAATAACTCTTGAGTTGTTGACGCTTATTTTGATGTTTGTTTGTATTGTATCTATGTTGCTATGATAACACTTTTACCTCCGCCGGCGGAAAAGTGAAAAGTAAAACTCCGGCGGAGGAAAAACGAAACTTCACTGCCGCCTACACAGTCGAGTAATGACGGATTTACTGACGTTTGAAGAAAAAAGCTTTTATGACTTGCAGAAACTTATCGCTTAGCAGGAAAATTATATTATTATTATTGCATAAAAGCATTACTCTTAGTTATGTTTAGTTAGTTATTAATCTTAGTATTTACGCCATGATTACCCTTCACAAAAGATAATTTTTGTTGTCGAAAATATAGTCATATTTTAACTTAGCCGTCAATGACATAATTTCTTCAACGTTTGGTCATGAATGCAATACTATTATCTTGAATAAATGTGAATGGTGCTATAACTATTAACTGTCTCAAGAAAGTTTTCTTTCTTTTTTGATACCTTTACAAAAAACCTCACAAAAAAGATTTCAATCTGTAATTCCTGCTTTAATACCATATTAAATGTAAGGAATGTAATTTAAATAGCAGCTTGTAATGCCTTAAAATAAACGGTCAGATGTCTGAGATTTGTACATGTTTTTTTTTTGGTAGTTCACATTTCGGTATTGCTAGTTTTTTGCATTGTTTTATAAAAGTTTTTAAAAGTTTGCCTGTTTTTTTTTTTTGATGAAATATTACGTATTTTTTCTAAAACTTTAATATTTTATTTTCCAGCCTATTTTTTAAACGGTACCGCACACAGATTGATGGCGTCTAAAATTTCAACTTTATGTAAGATAATAGAAATAATGCTCTGTTTGAGGAGTTTTATTTCAAAATTGTAATACGGCGAATACATTAAAATAGTTTTCGTGAATTAGTACCTACTAAATTTTATTAAAGGAGATTTCTAAAAACTTAACCTCATTTATTGGTTTAGGTTTATTTTATTTTTGTTACTAACGTTTTACCACCCTATTTCCATTCTTGCGCTTTGCAATAAATTGATTAATTCTATTTTTTTTCTAGCAAAACTACACATTGACAAGAAACAAATATCAGTTGGATTTATTGGATATCCTAATGTAGGCAAATCATCCATAATTAACACACTACGAAGCAAAAAGGTTTGCAAAGTTGCTCCAATTGCCGGCGAAACAAAGGTATGGCAATATATTACTTTAATGAGAAGGATTTATTTAATTGACTGTCCAGGCGTAGTTTATCCCTCTGCTGAAAGTGATACTGAGAAAGTATTAAAAGGTGTTGTTCGAGTGGAGCTCGTAAATAACCCAGAAGATTATATTCCTGATGTGTTGGAGAGAGTAAAAAAAGAATATCTTATTAAGACATACAAGGTAAGTGACTGGAAAGATTCAGTAGATTTTCTAGAAAAAATGGCTCAAAGATCAGGAAGATTACTCAAAGGTGGAGAACCAGATATATCTAGTGTTGCAAAAATGATACTTAATGATTGGCAAAGGGGAAAGTTACCATTCTTTGTGTGCCCACCAGGCTTTGAAACAGGTTTACCCAAAGAAGACAATGACATAAATGTGGTACAAGACTTCAGAAAAATTAGAGTAGGCTTAACATATGAAGGTGAAGATGTTAAAGAATTAGATCCTATTAAAGATGCAGAAAAGGCTGTAGAGGAATACAAAGGAGATAAAAATACGGAGGATATATCACAAAATGATGACACTTCTTCTGTAATAACTGATGTTGAAAATCAAAGTAATGTAAATTCCGATGATGATATTCTGTCAGATGGATCGTCTGATATAAGCTTCTATTCCGATATGGAAATGGAAACAAATGATGAGAAACAATATGCTGTATCGGCTAGTGGAGACTTTCAGGTTGAGAAGCTTTCTGCAGGTAAAGAATCTAATCAGCGGTTGACGAACGGAACAGGCCGAAAATTAACTAGTAAACAAAAAAGGGCTTTAGAAAGGGCTCAAAAGAGAAAGAAAATTGGTAGCAACTTTTATGAAATAACTAATGTTAAAAATAGGAATAGAGATAAGAAAAAGATTAGGCAAGATAAATAATAATAGTATTAAAGTCCTTTTGTTTTGTCTTACAAATAAAAGTTATTTATATGCTTCAGTAAATATATTTTGTGTATATTTGTTTGTACATTTGGTCATATTTTCAAAAAACCAATACAAAAAGTATGTAATTCATATATAATTCGAGATCGAAAAGTGTAAATATAATAAGAATAAATACTTATAATTAATTATTGTGATACTAGCTTATGTCTGCGACAATAGTTGAGTAGCTTCTGGTGAAGTTAGTTCCATAAGTTGTTGCAAAAAGTGGGTAATTTTTCTGATAAAAACTGTGTAGTTGGCAGGCTTGTTTCTCCACTTAATACAAACATAATAGACAGGAACTCCTAAAATAGATGGAAGAAATGTAATAAACATAGAAGGCTAAACCATATCCACAAAGCAAAATGTCATAATATAATTTTTGCTAATCTGTGAATATACGGCTATTTTTCGGTCTCAGATTGTACAAATTTTTATCGTTTTTTGACATTAGATTTATAGATTATCTACAACTATCTAATCGTAATCGTATACATAATATTGAGTATACCACTAGGAGTACATTCCTATAGTGTTTAAAAATAATGAAGAAACGATGCTCTTGACATTGAATTCCTACGCATGCCCACGCCAAACCTGCCATGCAGGGGTGCATACAGGGACCAAATTGATGTGGTATTCGCAATATACCCATATGGGAACAGTATTCAATTATTTCATTTCATAGCATGCTATTCTGTTACAGTTTGTTTTCTATGTGCGAAGTATTTTCTTTATTACTACCAATGTTACTACAAGTATCTAGTTTTAAGCAGGCTTTAATACATAATATGGGATTTTTCCGTATATTAATACATGTTTTAACTTACGTAGATGTTCTTGCTAAGAACAGCTATATTACGTTCATGTATTCTTGATAAAATATCTCATCTTATCAGTGCAACTGATCTTAAAAATTGTCGAGATCTTATACATAATCTCAAAACATACCTAGTTAACATTTGAAAATAAACTTGTGAAATACACGAAAATGAGAACATGTTCTGTTCTATGAATTTATATACATATTTATTCCAGGTCGAATTCACGATTAAAATGTCTATTCTTGTACAGGGTATCCAATTCTGGTTTAAATCAAAGTGTATCTCGGTTACTACTAGCAGATAGAAATATGCTGTTTTCACGAAAACTGATTATTATAGAACTTTTTACGTGGAATCAAGTTGCACAGCTTATTCAATAACCAGCTACTTATCTTGCGCCGGCATCCTTTGATTTGGGAAAGTCAAGTGAAAATTTTAGAAGAGGGCCATGGCTTAATATTGTTTTAAACTTTTGGGCATCTGAATAATACTTTTGACAGTTCGTTTAATTTAAAATATGATGTTTTATCGTCTAAAATCCGTTTAAAAACGATTTTAAATCGTAAAATTGTATAAAAATCCGAAATTTCCGGTCTTTTCAGGGCGATAGCCGTAGCTTCGGACGAATTTGTCGTGGATTTTGAAGCGAATATTCATTTTAAATTCAGTTCGCTTCGTGTCATTACATTGCCTAAAAAATCACGAGACCGTGGAACTGAACCGCTCAGGGCACTGCCAGGTAGGCGCAGTGCCCGACCACCGAATACCTCCTATAATTAGGCCAGACGGCTTACGCGTGACTTCATCAAAAGTGGTCTTAACTTATTTACAGGCGTATATTGAAATATGTAATTTCTTTTAAAATTTCACAGTTAGGTAAGTAGACATTTTAGATGCAAAAATCTCAAAAAAATATAACAAAAACTTCTGTTTTGTAAATTTATCTTTTTTTATATGTAGTTTGAAATGTAATTGGCCTAATACAATACCTCCTACAAGCTGATATTACTTTAAGCACCACTATTAAGACTGATAATGTGTATTACTCATTTTTTTTAAATCAAAAATTAAATTGCAGTTTACTTACTTTTTTCTGCATGCATAAATAATATTTAAGAACTTCCGGTTAAAACAAGGCTGCGAGTCATGAACAACCTTCAGACGTGCCTCATTCGATATTTGTTAAAGGAAAACGAAATTTTAAAGCAAAAACCTTTGAATATCAGTTTATCAAAGTAGAATCTACCTATTTTGATAAACTGAAACTAGATACCACCAATCTATTTAATAGATAGGTTGCAAAATGTCACTATAGGTATAAAGGTGTCATAATAGGTAATAGTAATGCCAAATTTGGTAGTATCTTTTCTCCTCGGTTTTCTCCATTCAAAGAAGCTTGCAATCTTCAAATATTTATGATAAAACATGAAAGCTTTATACAGGTTTCAGATTATTACTTTTTTATGTTAGATGTGGTATATATTACTAGGTATATTTTTGAGGTCTAATATTTATTTATTAAAAGTCTCCAGTTTACTTTTTTTCTTTTTACCCAAAAGATTATGATTATGTTTAGAAAAATAATTATTAAGAAAGAAGTGTATTTGAAATGCTGCAAAGAAAAACTTTTGAAACATCAATTTTTAGGTGATTTTTACAATTTTCAAAAGGAGTCAAAAGGCTGTTTTGATTTAGATAGTTTTACAACAGCTCACAAAGAAAAGACTTTTTATTGTATATATCTAAAAATGTGTCTTCGAACTCATTAATCAGTTTTTAAATATAATATAGGCTGTTGAAACTACGTCCACTACTTGTTCACGAGGATATAAAAGAGCCCCACGACTTAAGGAATTAATTAAATTATAAGAATCTTCTACAACACATGGTTCATTTAAAGTTAAATTTTCTTTGCAAAATTCACAACTTAATTTTTTTAAAACAATATGACAGCAATATCCACTTAAATATGTGATTAACTGGTATATCAGATGCTCTGCTGTGTCTTGTGATTGTGACAAATTATTAAGAAAACCTTTCAGAGCCTCTATAATAAAAGGATTTATTTTGAGAGCTAATTTAACATTTTGCCTTTCTATAAATGATGGAAAAAGAGCCTTTAAACTAAGGGAATACCCATGTTTTAATATTTTGTCTCGTTTTAGTTCATGAAGTTTTCTGACTACTGAGGGCGTATAGCAAACATTGCATTACAGCCTTTATGAGGCATAATTACATTAAATATCACTTACCCCAAAATGAGCTAACATGAACCAATTTTATAAACTTGCTGTACACAATGAACGAGCACAAAATAAACTATTATTACACGAAAGCAACAGGTCAAGTCCAAACATTTTGGAAAGTTAAAAACATGAACTTTAGGTCTTTTCGGCTAGTTTCCACCGCACAGCATTGTTCACATAAATTTAAATACACTAAAGTACTGATATTATAAAGAAATTAACAGTAAAACAAACAAAATCGAACAGAACAATAATTAAGAAGCCGGTCGAACGTGGAAAGTACGCCAACTGACAGGAGGCAGTGTTGTCAGATTTAGAGTTAGTTTCATATATTATTTGGAATAAATAAACTATTTAACGTATATTTAGTTGGACTTTAATCTTTACAGCATTTGTTGAATGACACTTGAAATTGTGTTTTTAAATGGAACTAACTAAATATTTATACAAAATAATTAGGTTATTGCTAAGCAACGTTTATTTTCTTAAAGGTTTTGATTCCGTTATGCTTCACTTTCCGGTTTTTATATTCTCTAAAACTGAGCTTTATCCACAATACCGAAACAGAATTTTTGCACTCGACGCGCGTTCCGCTAACCATGTTAGCATCATCAGGAGATGATTGAAACATGTTTTTTATATATTTACTTTTCGGATTTTAAATATTTATTTATATTTAATATAACTATACCACGGCATAATAAACAATCGGCAGGCTCACTCGCCGTTAATCGCATTGCACTATTAGAGTACGAAAATTTGACCTTCGCGGCGCCATTCGGGGGTCCTAGTCAGGGTCGGATTAAGGCGTATCGACATTTTCCGATAAAATAAACTATTAATACACACGGTCGTATTAAAACAAAAATAGTGATAATTTACACAAAGTATATTTAAATTAACATAAGAACAGCATTAGTAAAAAAAACTACTGATTTCGCCAAACAATTAGCTTATTTTTATTGACGGTCTTAAAGTTTCTATTAATATTTTTCAATGTGTAATATACGTAGCCTCAAATATAACTTAATAATATATAATATTGGGAAAAGGGGACATGGAGTGTCAAATGTTATATCGGAATTAATTAAATCCACAAAATGTTTGCAAATTCCGGATTTAGTGATAAATAATTCAAAATGTTTTTGAAATATTATTTCAATTTGTATTACTAAATATACAAAACTGTTATTTGGCATTTTTAAATTGCCAAAAATGTCTTCATTTGCGTTTTTGTATGCCTTTCTGTTTTAATATTTTTATTAATAAACTGTCATAGTAATGATATCTAATGTCATATCACCTCTTTTGATCGTTTCAATAAAAATTATATAACTTAATGTTGTTCTTAAATGCTCAATTTAATTGCCTTTTTCTATAATATTTTAAATAGAACACGCCATATTTTATGTTACTAAATTGAGGGATAGTGCATAAACATAACCTCTCAAAAAATGCGTTACAATATTAAAATGGTTAGATTTGAAAGTTTGTCATTGATAACATCGCAAAGCGACCACATTATTTTTTGTAAAATATTATGTGCCTCACCTTTATAAGCACACAACTGAAGTGAAACTCCTGAAAGAGATATTAGGAATTGAATATTTGTTTTTAATTTTGTGTTTTTTCTTTAATTTTATATATTTTTAAAATTTTATTTTAAATATTTTAATTTTAATTATTTATTTTTCTTTGGGGTAAAAAATTGAACCTGTTTAATTGTACTATTTTTAATTTTATTAAATTAAAGGTTTTGATTTTTACTTACCACAAAAAACAAAATAAAACATTTTTATAGAATATAAAAATTTCAAAAGTAACGATCATTTAAAATTATGCCAAAGCAAAATAAGTAATTTCAAAAACATTTCTTAAAAAAATGAAAAAAAAAATAAAAACATATTCATATTAATAACGAAAATATGTGAAAAACGATAAAAAAATAAAAGTCATATTTAAGAAAAGAAAGTTGATAATCCCTTGAAGATGAAACGTCGGATTCCAAACTGGATTTCATCATTGGATAGAGCGAGAAAGATGGCAATGCAAAAGTGCAATCCAATTTAAAATTCGTTTTGAAATAAGCTCATGAAAAAAATAAAATGATTTTTCAATATTTCGGTTTCTTTCCGGATATCTCCGCACCTAAATGCGCAATTTTGCCCTAATTTGACCGATACTGCATCTCTTACAGTTTTCGAGTTCCCCATACATAGACTCGAATTCGAGCCACCCTGTACACAAATTCATTACTGAAATCCCCCTCGTATTAAAGTCTATAGATAGGTTTGTTCTAGCGGTACACGGTACACAGCCATCCGGAGTTTGCGCAAAGCGATATAAGCGTCGCTTATATCGCTATGTGCAAACTCCGGATGGCTTTGTACCGTTTAAAATCGCTGCTAGAACAAACCTAATATTAAATATTGACCCTATACTCTTAATTACATTTTCCTGTTTAAACTAACCGTCCTAAATCTAAATAAGTAGGTATTGACCCTTAAATAGTATTTTTTTAAATTGTATGCCATATACATAGGTACCTAATAGGATCTCTGGGAAACCGAAAAAAGGTTTTATTGCAGTTTATTCGTTGTTCTTACATTTTTTTGCTGCACAACTTTGCCCAGGCATAGTGAAAGCACGTCAAAGTTACACAATCAAAAAACAAAATATAAATTCAAGGCACACGCTACTGATTCCTAGCTGCAGTAATTATTTCTTTTTATTGTAACAAACGACGACAATGGCTTGGTTGAGAGGTTGGACCATTGATTTGTATAGGAGTGGATAAGCAATAAATAGACCAAACATGGCAAACTTACGACCACGAAATGTAAACAAAGAGATTTCAATTTGGACTTGCGCGTTCGAAAATTAGTAGGCGCTAGCTGTTGCACCGTGAAGGTAAATAGGCAGACCCGGACTCCGAAAGTGATGATTTCACCAAATATTCGGTAGAGAAGTCTTGCCGATTGTGAAATGGGCCCCAGTTAGCATAGTGAGACAAACAATAAGGTATAAATAAGTAATACTTATAATCATTAGACTTACTTGAAATAGGAAATCCCGGGTATTTTGCCTCTACTACTACAAAACACAACCATACACTTTCGGATTCTATTTTGGTAGCATCGCCCATTCTTTATGTGTGTATTGTCCAATTTAAACGAAAATCAAAATAGGGTACGCACAAACCACAAACGTGAACCACTAAACTAAAGCTAATTATTAAGCAACTACAGACACTAGGTCCAAAGAAAGTAAAAAAAAGTAAAAATTCGAATTATTAACTCAAAACGCCGCGCCGTCAAATCGAAAACACGTCAAAGACAAAAGCCAAGTTCGGTCCTGACCGACGCCTGCTGCGACGGCAAGTGTTTTAGTGCGCATGACGAAACGGTATCTTCTTTGTTTACGTTTTTCAATTTTGCGTCGATTTTGTCATGCGCAGAAACCTGTTTTTTCGCCCATAGCTTGCCACTTTTGAGTAGTGCGACAGGCGGCTATTGCTTATCCACTCCTATACAAATCAATGGGTTGGACCCGCAAATGGCGGCGGGCGCGAGGATATGCGCGTAGCGTTATCGAGAAGGCGAGTCAGCCTGCCGATTGTTTATTATGCCGTGACTATAACTATAATATACCAAAGCAAACTTTTACATTAAGTATCTAATATATTGTTAATTGTAATCCAAGACAAATATTTTACGTTTCTTTGAAACATAATTTGTGGCAAACTACAGTGAGAAGTAGCCCAAATTGTGATGAAGCGCCCAATCTGGCAGCACGGGATACAGAATGTATCGAAGATGGCGGATGGAAATTGACATTCCAGTGGCCCAGCGTGGCAATCAACGTTAAATACGCAAGTAGGCGCGATAAAATAATGAATACTTTTACTGGGCTCCTCTTGGCCCCTCTTAATGCTTTTCTTATGGCAAAAAAGTATAGACCACTTAGGATGTCACTGATAATTTTAATATTAGCTAGTTGGCCTAGTTTAGGAGGTAATGGCCCGACACTCCAACTTTCCGATTTCGATAGAGATGAGTAGCTGGTAGTGTATAAGCTGTGCCAGTGGCTAGTTAGTTTTTCCTGGAACGTCACATTTTGGCATAAAAAAATCGTTGTGGTTTTAGGATTGCTGGCCCTATGCTCCAAAAATATACAGGGTGGTCTTTAAGTACGCCGAGAAAAATTCGGGGTCGATTCCTCAATGATTGTCTACCTCCAACGTTATGAGTTAATGTTTGTTTCTTTAGAATGAAGACAGTGCAAAGCTGTAAAATTTTAATGACTTACAGTATTAGTAAAATTTTCAACTTCTGCCATTTAAACAATAGAACAATCACTATTTGATGGTTTTGTTTTGCGCTTGTGCCGTTCTCATTTATAAAAGATCGTTTGAATTAGCAATAACAATACCGAACTACCATTGAAATTTGCAATATTAATTACCAATTAAAAAAAAACAATGACTGTTAACTGTTCCGAGAATAGTTAGACAGTATTTTTTTGGGTAAGTGATATAATTACAATGTCTTTTGCTATTTTATTTAGTTAATTACCTGACAAAGTAATAGCTGCTCCAATAATTGTATTCCACGGCTGGGATGGAATCGGAAATACAACCAAAAATACGCAGGCACATAAGAAAATAATAGGAATGGACGTATGAACTCTTATTGGTCGTGGAGCGTCAGGCTGCCTGTATCTCAAAATCATCATACCAGCCACACTTGCTGCTACCGAAAACCATAAAATTTGACCATAATAATTTATCAGAACGAAAACATCGTTTACAAACAGCATAGCTAATGATGTCAAACACTGAAACGAAAATAATTAAGTAGATATAGTGAACATAAAATAAGGTTAGATTTGAAAATCTGGACAGGGTACTGTTTGAAATATCTTAAATTCCATTCGTCCTGATTTATTTTTGAATTAATAGATTTTAATGCGTTACACAAATTTTATCATACAAGTTGTTACCTATTACTCCCCTTCAGTTTTAGGCTTTTGAAAACTAAGGCCGCTTCAGCTCTTGTCGCAGGGTGTAAAGAGCACAAGTGCCAGTTTAGTGACCCTAACGAAGCTGAAAAACCTAAAAGAACTGGAAAATGCTGGAATCTGCCCCCTGACAACGACAAGTCTAAAAATGAAAATGGTTTGTAAATGCAATTAAAACAGTAAAAAGCTCGTTAGTGTCACTAAACTAGCACTTGTGCTGTTTACACCTTAGGGCCAGAGCCGAAGCGGCCGTATTTTTCAAAAAGCATACAACTGAAGTGGACTATGTTGGGGTTTGGAACCTTCGGCAGCATGCACTAAAACTGAGCTTTATCCACAATACCGAAACAGAATTTTTGCACTCTTTAGCAAAAATTCTGTTTCGGTATTGTGGATAAAGCTCAGTTTTAGAACTGAAGTGGAGTACTAGACAACAATTTGTCTGATAAACATGAATGTTTCACAATAATATAGAACATATCTACACACAAATTTTAAGCACCGCTGCACCAAAATGCATGTAGTTAATATAGTAATATGTATTATTCTACTTATTATTTTTTTTTAATCACTTGATGATTGATAATTATTATTAATGATTCTTTTTCTACCGTAAAACGTTAAAATAAAAAAAAAAGTTCAATATGTGATGGCATTCAATTCAGAAGTTGTTTTAAGAGATGATTTTATCAGCCAATTAACTAATAACGTGAATCATGCGAATTGCAGGTCTAGAAGAAAAGGTTTTAAATGACATTTATTTCAAGATATCTCATATTGAATAATATTAAAAATTACTGAGTATATACATTATATCTATTACCTATCAATAATAGTTAATGAATTGGCCACATTGAATGATAGAAGGACTTACCGTAAAAATTAGACTAGGAATCGGAGTATTTCTTTTTATATGAATGTAAGAAAATAGCTCAGGTAAATGGTTTTCTTGCGATCCAGTTAAAAACAGTCTTGCTGATGTAAAAAGTATTCCATTTACACCTCCAAAACAGGATAATGCTACAAATATTGGTATAAGCCATGTTAAACCTCCATACATCTTAACTCCGAACGACTAGAAATAAATAAATAATTTAAATAACACTTTAAGTTTAAAAATATTTAAACAGGAGTTTGGCATTATGTAGTCATATGCAAAATTTTAAAAATAATTACGATTAGATGCATTGCATAGACTGTTGTTGTATAATACACGGAGAGAAATTGTTTGGATTTAAAGTCGACTAATGCTTCCTTGCTGCAGACTAAAATTAGATTTCAGGGAGATGGACGCGGAACAGGGATTATTACAGAGGAGAGTGAGATGGATCAATAAAATGAAAATAAAGTGAATATATACATAAAACTGAAATAGAAAACTTCGACAGAGTAGAAAAACCACAAGTAAAAGGAAATCAAAATTATCAGAAAATAGAATGAATATGAAATCTATATCGCATTTGATGCTATGCCATTTTTGACAATGTACCAGAAAAGATAGAAGACTTGGGAGGTTAGAAGTGATAGAAGTTTATGGATAAAGGCTATGGAGAGGACGTAGAGTCTTTTTGGCAGAATAATACAATGTAAAAGAACCTTATGAGGGAGAAATACTGAATACTAGATGGGTATTTGCTTCAAAACCTTTAAAAGGAAAATTAGAAGATATATATAAAGCACGTCTTGTGGTGAGAAACATTGCGCAAAGATAATCATTTGATTATAACAATATCTATTCACCAGTAGTCGGAACATTGTTCTCTCTTGGAAGTCCACTTAAATTGTGTTTTAAGCAATTTGACGTGAAAACCGCTTTCTTAGATCGAGAAGTAAGGAAAAATGTATACATTTACCCGCCAGAGATGGTAAAATGTTGAAACAGGAAATGCTTTAAAACTGAATAAGTGTATATATGGATTAAAACAAGCTTCAAAGTGCTGGCTGAAGCGATAAGATTAATAGTTATTTGATAAATTTAGATTTGAGCGGTCTCGTGCAACAGTCACGTTTTATTATATAAATTCTCAAGTAAACTGTCAGTTGTGCAGATTTTGTTTCTCAACCAAAACCTGTTCAACCAGTTCCCTACAGCACACATGTGCGTGGGATTCGAAGGGTCGGATCCTAACCTGCCACCTAATTCCCTAGCTAGAACCCAAGTTTCGCAGCGCGCATGTGCGTGGACTTGGGTTTACCCTCCTAAAGTAGTAAAGTCGATTCTGCAATAAATGTATCGAAGTTCTAAGAAAGATTATTTCAAAGTAAAATTTGTCAAATAGTTAATATGCAGTGTAAATCTTAAACTTTATTATAAACAGTAAGTAAGACTTTTAAAAACAAATCCAAGCATACCTCACCAATCGAAAGGACATGCGTACTTTAGTACCTTAGGCACGGTATAAATAAGTATACGGTAGGTTCACTGGAGACAAATTTGCAATTTCGCCGACAGCGTTTGGCAACGGGGCGAATCCGGATCAATCTGGTTCGTGGCTCACGATGACCCTGCTACGACGGACAGAGAGGGTGCAAACGCGTTGAGATTGTGTACTTTCGCGTCGCGTTGTCTTATACCTAATAACCGAGGAAAGCGCATCAGCTAATACTTTTTGAATCTCTCCCTACAGATTGCTCGCTGCTTCAGGTAGAGTACAAACTTATTTTCTACGGTGCTGCAGCTTTTGCGTTTGATACAAAAACATTAAACGATTTTTGCTGAGTGGATCTACTCGATATTATTTGTACTCTGCCTTAGGGTAAAGGATACAGTGTAAATGTATTGAGTCTGACCAATATATATTGTTATTGTTTTTAATCGAAATGTCTTCTTTAACATCGCGTTTCACCTGACGTAGATCGATCCCTAATCTGAGCTACATAATCTGCACGCCAATCAAGGCGGGACGTTACGATAAATTTATCGTAGATTCGACTTTACTATTTTAGGTGCGTAAACGCAGGTTCATGCACAGGTGTGCGGCGAAACTCCGGTTTTAGCTAGCATATGTGCTGTAAAGAACTGATTGAACCTCAAAATAATTAGCGATAACCAATACACGGCTTCCACAAACAGAGATTGACTGGAGATGTATTGGCTATGTCATTCATTTATGGAATAGAGCAATTGAGAACTACGGAGAATCGCAAGCGATTGAGTTAGATATTTCGAAGGCATTTGACAGAGTTTGGCGTGACGGATTGTTAAACAAACTACCGTCCTTCGAACTGCCAGCGTCTCTCTGCAGCCGGCTGAACCGATTTATGCCCGTTGCGGTTGATGGACACATATCAGACATACACACCATTGATGCGAGAGTGCCTCAGGGCACAATACTCTTCTCCAACTCTGTTCCCTCATCTATATTAATCACCTACTGACCGAAACCAATAATCCTGTTTACAGTTTTGCAGATGACAGTACCATTATCTCCCAATTTAGATCAGAAAACCCTTTACCAGCTACTGAGACTTATCACTGTAGACAGGAGCAGATTACGACAATTAATCAAGATCTGGAGAAACTTCGAACCTGGGGCGACAGGAATTTGGTCCAGTTCAATGCAACAAGAACTCAAGCACCCACGTTTACCTAGAAAGCCAATATGGCAGGCCCTGATATAATTATGGTAGGATCAACTATTCCTTCTCATCCTCGTCAATCGCACTCCTGGGTGTCTCGGTCAACCGCAATATGCCCTGGCATGACCACGTTGCTAACATCGCAAAATCAGCCTAGCAGAACCTTGGTGCGCTATTTCGCAACAAAAACTGTATACAGCGCGGCAGCTGCTCTTGCTCTACAAAGCGCAAATAAGACCGTGCTTAGAATATTGCTCACACATCTGAGGTGCCGCACCTAAGCACACCCTAAAGCTGCTGGATTCCATTCAGAAGAGAGCGGTGCGTCTCGTCGGCGACCCGGAGTGGACCCGGGGTCTGGATAGTCTGGAACACCGCAGACATGTGACTGAGATATTCCTGTTTTACAAATATTTTCAGGGCAGATGTTCCCAGGATTTGGCCCGCATCATCCCGCCCCCCAGCAATGCCTGCCAGACAATCGCGACAGACGGCAAGAGTGCACCGGATAGTTGCACAACTGGAAACAAGTAGAACGTCGCTTTACAAAGACTCCTTTGGCTGGCGCACTGTACTACTCTGGGTCTGGATAGACTGGAACACCGCAGACATGTGGCCGAGATATCCCTGTTTTACAAATATTTTAGTAGATGTTCCCAGGATTTGGCCCGCATCATCCCGCCCCCAGCAATGCCTGTCAGACAGTCGCGACAGACGGCAAGAGCGCACCGAATCGTTGCACAACTGGAAATAAGTAGAACGTCGCTTTACAAAGACTCCTTTGGCTGGCAGTACTGTACTACTGTACTGTGGAACTGACTCACAGGACATCTGTTTGCCCCTAATTGCAACCTACAACTATTCAAGAACCGTGTCAATCAACATCTTCGCACACACACACCGCTCATCGATTGCTGTAGGATCTCCTTTTAGTGTGTGTGTCACTGCCATAAAAAACTTTCAATTTCGGCCAGAAAATAAGTAAAAATTACTAAATTACCACTATAAAATAAATATTTGTGTGTATTACCAAAGCAACAGCATATGAGCTTTCCATCTCCACCCCGGATAAAACAGCAAAATATGCAACATTTGCTAAAACATACACTCCAGTTACTAAAGGAAGAGCAATCCATATCGCTCTAGGAAGATTTCTGAAACAAAAAATAATATGTAAGTTGATTTTCAACCTAATAAAACGCTTTATAACCAATATTAAATTAATTATCGCAAGTTAAAGTACCTAGTTAATATTTTTAGATATTGCGTTAAACATCCTGAAAAAGTTTTCCTAACACACATGTATATGATAGGAAGGTAATACACAGCATAATCCGCAATTTAATTTTACCTTTTTTTGTGTTCTGGATTGTTCCAAAAATACTGTACAGGGTGTCCCATTTTCTATGATATTAGGGGGTATCTCACTTACGAGTAAAGATAGAGAATTGCGGTTTTCGCAATACTGCTATTTTTTGTTTGTAAAAAGAATGATGGTATAAACAAAATTTCATAACGCGATTCGTTTTTTATATACAGCGCGAAATTGAAAATATTGCATTTTAGATTAGATTGGGTTAGTATTGCGAAAACCGCAACTACCTATCTTTACTCGCAAGTGTGATACCCCGTAATATAATCGAAAATGGGACACCCTGTACATAACACGCTGGAAAGAAGACGTAATATATGCATGTGGCTTACGCACTTTGTTTCCACCTCGTACCTCGTGCGTAAACCATCACACTAGTATGTTAAGTGTTACTTTCCATGCTCGTTACATAATATACTAACGCCAAATGTATTTCTAATGGTGTATGAATAGGTAGTCGTAAGAAGACAATATACATATAACTCTAAACTAAAATTATTTAATGGTGTGTCCAATGCAGCCGACTCATAAAAAATATCTGTTATTTTTAACGAATTTCAGCTTTCATGCTCATAAGATTTGCTTGATGTTGTTCATTGCTTGTAAGGTAAGCTTGACTGAGGCGTTCAGATTTTCGTAGACCATTGTCCTCGAGTTTTCACATTAACCTTTAAACGGTACTTTGGCCGTCTTCTTGTGATCTACCGATTGGGCTCCGGTGTAATATGGTGTTATAACTGCGTCGTCATCCTACGTCATCCGGCCTGGTTAGTGGCGTGAATGAGACGGTTTTAAAGTAGATACAGTTCCCTAGTAGATATAAATAAGTGTCTCGTAACTTTTAGTCCATTAAAAGGCCAAGTGGCGTTAAACCACTTTTGCAAAGGTACAGGGTGGCCCGTTTATTATAAGATGACACCTTATCTCAGAAGCTACGGGGTGTACCAAAAAAAGTTTAATACAATAGTATATTGGGTAACTAGAAGGAAAAGCAAAACATTCCTGGACGACTGTGGTAATGGCTGGACGAGGCGCAGCCGAGGCCACTAACACAGGAGTCCAGGAATGTGCTTTTCCTACGAGTTGCACATACTATTTTATATCCGATCGAAATTAATTAGAATACGTACTTATAAGAATAGAGCCAAATCTTACTAAAATAAAAACGGTGTTTTAAACTTAAACTCAACATAATATCAAGTTTTGAATCGAGCGAGCTTGAAATTTATTACGTAACTACGGAAATAGCATCATCTAAATGTTGCTTTTGATAGATTTGACAAACAAGGTGTTTCAATAGAACAGAAATGTTACATTCCCGGCCTAGGACGGGAATGTTATATTCCCGGCCAGTTATTATCTATTCTTGTACAGTTATTGCATGTTGCCAAGCAACGAATACAATATACTGGAATCATGACTTTTGCGGCGAGAAAA
>MU183703.1:139569-178263 GCA_016904865.1 Pissodes strobi | reverse complement strand
GGAGCGAGCGAAGCTACCGGAGGCCCATACGTGAAGTGAAATATTAGAACGATAACACTGCGCTGCTACCAATATTTGTTAATAACAAAATATAGAAACAATTTTCTAAGCTACCGTGGCGGATTATTTTTACATTTCACTTATATAAACACGCTAAAAATGGTTTTTAAAAAATCTCTTGTAATTGCGAAAACCCGTTTTTATTACATTTATCATTTATTTTTTACCATTGTCCAATCACCAACGCAAACGATTTCAAAATTGACAAAGCAATTTGGCAACATTATTAACATTTGGACTGAAGTTAGCCGTTACCATTGTCATTTACTGACAGTTTTTTATTTGAAACGTGACTTTATTATGACGGAAACAATAATTATTCCTATTTACGTACCGCATTTAATATTTTTATGTATATACTGATATACACAATACCATGCGTGATGTAGTGTCCCCGCCCAGCACCCCTATTCGCCGCCCGGTCCCGTGAGTATCTATTTGTTAATAACAAATTATAGAAACAATTTTACTAAGCTTGGAATTTTTCAAAAATCTCTGATAACAGCGAAAACCCGTTTTCTAAATAATTACCTAAAATGGATTAACTTCGTCGTATATAAAAAGTACTAGAGATAGTCCATAAATCTAGCACCCGAAAAAGTAAGTAATGTTTCTAAGCTTACCAACACTTCACAAAAGGGTATTTAAATATGTATACTTCAGTAGATTATGCTGTATGCTATTACTTACTAAAAAAATTAATCAGCCGTTTTCGAAAAATGATCGAGTACTAGATTCTGTGTAAAATTTAAAAGTCTATGCAAAGTATTAAATATTCCTGGCACAATAGTACTGTCCAAGTGTAGTAATATAAATATAAAATTAGACTTATCTCGTGTAACAGCGTCAGACTCCCGAGGTTATATCCGAGAATTAGCCTTCATTCTTCTCTGTATGTCAAAACAGTGCTGATTAACCAGATTCCGGGTAAAATTGGCTCTTCCTAATCGACAGGGAAACAGTCATAGAACCCCGCAACAAAGCGCTACCGGAACTCCACCGTAGAATACAGCTACTTAAGCCATTTCCAAAAATTAGCTCCAAAAACCAGCTTCAAATGAAAAGCATAAATTAAACCATAAAAACAACATAACACGAAATTTACAAAAATGCCAAACTCGGCCCCAAATATCTACTTGAAATTCTACATTCGAACAACTTGAAATCACTACCCATAACTAGGGGTTTATCAAAACTTTCTGGGTATCTTGAGAAGGATAACGGTCTATATTACCATTACGGCGGTTGCTAAGACTTAATTCCACGCAACTGACCTTTCCTCCGGAGCCCTAATCGACTTCCAGTCTACTTCATGTACAAAATACGGACACTCCACGAGGACTACCTCTCTACCCAAGGGAACTTCTTTGGCGAATGATTAAACAAAACCCTTTCAAAATCAATAACAACAGTTTTTCTTCTGTTTCCTCTCCTCCTACTGGATCAAAATATCGGAAACAAATCTGTAAACACGTCAATCACTATCAGCTGACATTCCTCATATGTCAATCAAAATACTACCTGTTAGAAACCCTAGACAGGTACGAACTTATCGAGAAAAGACAATAGAGGTGGTCGGCCAAGTCGGTATTCCTCCCCAAAATTAACCTTTATAAATAAGAGAATTTTCACCCGTAACATGTCTGTTAGCTTAAATAGGAAGGAAGCCGTTTATTTTACGGTTAGCAACATGCAATAAGAAACCTACTGCAATTCACCAACTGCTAACCGAGGATCAACATATATTTATTTAAATAAAAATTTTGATAAATGTTGGAACTCGTAACCAGAGCATGTAACTTGTAACGGGCAAAATTTTCATTTTTTATTTAGTCGCCGGAATCTTTTTTTAAAGCTGAGAGGTACGAAAACTGTCGTGAAAACTTCAGCATCGAGGAAACTTTTTAACGGTTAAAGATAGATGTGTGATTAATCAACAAAAAATGTGCCCAAAAGATTGAAAAAGTTTTTGAAAAAATATATATATTTTGTCTAGCGATAACGGTATACGTTTTATTATGTGTTCACCACAGAACTTAAAAAAACGTCTGGAGATACTCACCAGAAGCTCCTAAATACCGACTTTCGGTTAAATTGTCCAAACGGTTTTGGAGAAAAGTCCACACAGATAGACGGACACACAGACACAATGTTTTGTAACGAAATATAAGTTTATATATCAATCTATTCCGCTCCACTAAAGTATATCTATTTATCAATGGTTTTCAATGTTCAGTATATTGATAGGCAGTGACACCTATCTGTGAATGGATATATTTCGCACAGTTAACTACTTAAGGAGAACAGGTACGCAGATTTCTAATATCCATAATTCGCGAATTCGTGTAATTACAGATTTCTTTGTCAAGTGATGCCATCTGTTCGAAAACGGGCTTATCTCGTATAGTTGGTAATGAAGGACGTAGTGCGTTGTTCAATACCTGTAAAATTTGCATGTAATCTACAATAGATTGCTACATTTAGCGTATGTTGAATGCTCCCTAACTTTGACGCCGGCGCCGGGTTTCCGATAGAAGTTGGCACATGGTAAAACTGCCCAATGAGAGCGCTGAAAACCGAAATAGGTAGAACGTACAAAATTTTGAAACCATGTCTGTCATCTTGGTGTGAGCGTCTGACGCGGTAAGTGAATAATTTTCTGATCTCAAAATATTTAATTCATCCTGCATAATTTTCATTAATCTTTTCGTTTTTCAAATATACTTATAAGTAATAATTGTTTCCAATACACTTAATTATATTTGGCTAAAGCGAGAATTTAGCATTTTTATATTGCACTTTCGAGTGATTGACGATTTCAGCAATCTTAATTTTATGGTGACCTTTAGGTTTTTTTGGTGGATAATTGCGTATCTTATTGGTCAAATTCGCGTAATTTGATAATGGTTTAATCCACATATATAGAGAACGTAATTATTTCATCGTTTAGTGGTCATAAATATGATTTTACATATTTTCATTTAAATTGAACAATATTACCTGGGAGATTCTCAGAGCGAATTTTATGTGTTCCTGTAAAAGGTAGTTAATTGAATTTGAGTAGAATTTCGCTGGATTTTCCTTTGTAGTATTGTTGATCATAGTTTTTCAGGCTTATTTCATTAATATTTCAGTTTATCAGTAACGTCAAGAGGAACATATAATTATTATCACTTACCGTGTCGCGCTTTATCCATTATGTCTCGACACTAATTTACATTTATGAGGGGTTGACTCACATATGTGAATTTACTTGTTTTTTCTCTTTACTTTTTATCTTAATTTATCTCTCAAGGCGAATTAGAGATTACCTCGTTTTTATCTTTAAAATAAATTGAGACCTAATTTACGTTCAATTATAGTTTTTGTGCCAAGGGTCATATTAAAGAAAAGTAATAGAAATTACTTATTATGAGTTATAATAAGACTCATTTATAGAGAGGTTATACCTCAATTTTCTTATTTATCATTAAAATCTAGTTATCCTCTGTTGGAAGTTGCCGAGAGTCACTGTTTGGACAAGTTTCATATTTTCTTTATAATTTTCTTTTAAATTTTTAATTTCAATTATAATTTCTTTTGAATTTCATATCTCAAAGTAAAGAAAAGAAATATCTTGAATAACAGCAATTATCGATAGTGTTATTTAACCATAGTTATTAATAATTTTTGGTGAACTTAAAATTCTAATTTAATTACTGATTATATCTGCTATAACCAGTAAATTCTCAAGTTGTCAATTAAGAATCTCCTATGTCTAACTGAGGTCCACATGATACTTCCCTGAATAATTAGTTAATATGCAGTATTAGTTGGTCTAAGACCTTTGCATTTTTTTTTATGTACCGATCAATTCGAGACGAAGACACCATTTACAGCAAACAAGTAGGAGTCCCCACTAGGATTATCTGTAAGCCCTGGATACGCCTATAGCGGGTGAGCTTAGGTACAGGCAGAAGAGGTTTCCAGTGGAGATCCTAACCGATGGCATGGTTACAAATAGCTGAACAAAGTTATCGAATGGTTACAGATAACTGAATGAAGATAGGTAATATTTCTCAGAAGAAGATCGGTTGCTTAGACCAACTACTGGTTATAATTAAATTTTTTAATCGCTTACATTGATTCTCATTTACATTGCTAGATAATTTATTCCAAGCAAATCTTCATAAGTTGAATTTACATCTGATTATATACTTTTTAATATTTTTTTTAACCTCGTCATTTTGTAAATTGGTTGTTAAATTAATATATATATTGTTTTTTGAAATATATTCTTTGATTTATTGTAGGATCGATAGAGTTCTTTAAGACGCGAATGAATTTTTAATGTTCTTATCTTTATAATTCTTGATATCTTAATATTTATTTTTTATTTACATTGTCTCAAGGAGCTTTGGCGCCCACAATATCATAAAAAAATATGGTTAGTGAAAGAGTAACTCACACCCTCAGTGACAAAGAATCTTATATTTAAATAAACTAAATAAATTAATTTTCGCTTTATCTTTACAAATTGGCGACTGAACTAGAAATTCATTATAAGTAACGCCTAATTAATTTAAATTAAAAATAATTAAATGCTTTTCATCACAGCTTTTTATTTGTGTTTTTTTTTCGACTCTAGGGGTCATAATTCGTCAACATTTGAAAAAAAAACGGTATTTTTGGTCCACTACAATACTTTCTCTATAGCCCCCTGGTTACGAGAAAGCAAATATGCAGGCGAGCTTTGGGTGAATCTTAAAAAAGAATAATTGTTTAAGACAATAACTTTTCTATTTTTATGTTTAGGGCGCACAGGACAATCTTTTGTTTGTCATCATGTAAAAAAGGCAAATGGAAAAAAGGTTACCTACTTTATTACATAATATGCTGGTGACATTATAAATAGGAAGAGTATTTAGAAGACCACCTTGATATTATAATTATTTTTTTAATAAACTAACTACAATTTTTAGTTGCTAGTTTTTAAGAATTAATAAACCTCTAGTGAAAGACAAACTTAGTATACAGCAGTAAAAATCAGGATTCATTTGAAGAACATTCGCTTGTGAAGGCAACCTAGTATGCAGTCTAATCCTGCTTTAACAACTACAGTTTCCAATACAGTTCTTAAATTTATGTTTGCAGCACGCATTTTCAAATTTTATGTTTGGGGGGATACCTATGAGCATTAATACAGGAATTAGTACATTATCTCTCAAATCCCAACCAAAACTTGTTGGATTTGGAATTTCTGGATTTACTAAAGTCGTATTCTTCCGGAAAATTATTCGCTGTGTCTAGCCTCACGGTACCGGTATCCGAATAAATCCCGGTAAAATATAATGGCGGTATGATGACGTAATGGTCTACCGGTATTTGCAATAATCCCGGTAGATTTTGTTCTCGTATTACAATATGTCTTCGTGATGCAATCAATTTGTCGCAAGAGCTCTCGTGGTGTAGAGGTTTAGATAGTTGGGTCTCACCTGGTTTGAACCCCATTGCTTTTTTTTATTTTGTTTTAAGATTATGTTTCTAAGCAGTTTTTTTCTTGATTTTGGGTATGTCTTGGGTTAGATTGGGTTAGCACCTGGTTAGTTTCCTATCCTTGAGCCCCCGTAGCGAGCGAAGCGAGCGGAGGGTCATGCGGATCGACCAATAAGAGAGGCCGATTTTGATATAGTCGGCTACGCCTGTAAAGGATCTTTAAACGCTAATTATTTTATAAAATCTAACGGGATTAATAGAAACACCGGCAGAATATTACGTCATCAATACATACCGGGATTTATGCGGAAATCGGTACCGGGCGGCTAGCATAGCTTGATATAAATACCGATAGATTTTTACGTCATTATATATACGTCATCATTTTACCGGGATTTATTCGGATACCGGTACCGGGAGTCTAGACACAGCGAAAATTATTTGGTAGGCAGATCTTAAAGCATGTTGATAAAATATGTCTTCAGTAGGTGGTAAATTTCTTAGTCGATGGCGCGTAATTTATTTAAATTACCTGTAAATGCTGACCGACCATGCAAAATTTTCACAAAATATCGTGCTGAATTTTGAAATGGGATTAAATTCTGGCTATACCATTTTAAGGATAATAGTTCTTTTAGGTATTTATCATTCCTATACTGTAAACACATTTTTAAGGCACTAGCTTTCCCTTTTTTAAATAAGATACTAACCGTGTCACATTCAGTTAAAGCATATATTATATTCGTAATACACAATAGTAAATTGACTAATTCAATTTGGGCTTTCAATGAGTTTCCTGTAGTTAATTCTCGTTTCTTGTGCCCAGACTGATGATGGATTTATTATGTAGGTATCCCCAACATATTCTATCAAAAAAACTATTTTTGTCATACGCTCCCAAAAATAGCTATTTTACGGACTCATTTGAGTCCGTAAAATGCTTCTTTTTAGGCCTAGTCCCTAAAAGTCGTCATGGCAACTTTTGCGGACTATTCCAAAAGTCCTGAATATGTCTAAATGTCAAATTTCGAATGACATGACAAAATTGTCAAATAGTTGCTACGATATCAAATTCTAAGCTAACTTCAGGTCTGTTCCAACTGACGATGAAAACCATACATGGGACGGTAGTTTCCAGTAGCATAATTCGTTTGTCAACATGACAGGTTGTTTATCGCCTTCAAAAGTGGAATTGACAACTAGAAATGACGGTCCCTCGTACGGTTTTCTAGTCGGTTGGAACAAGCCTTTCGTCGTACATTATGATTTCAAAAATTATGGTAAATTTGCAAATTTAGGCGTTCTGAAGAATTGCAAAAAGCGTATAAATAACAATTAAATTTTGGGAGCGTATGACAAAAAATAGTGTTTGTCACACGTACCTAAATGAAGTTTTTCAGGACTCATCTGCTATTCCGGACTCGGCTAACGCCTCGTCCGTAAACAGCAATGATTCGTCCTGAAAAACTCCATTTTAGGTACTTGTAACAAAAATAACTATTGTAATATTTTAATAAAATAGACATAGAAACTGGTTTTATAGTAACAAAACACAATATACTCTTGAAAATATCTGTACAAAATTTCATAATTACTTACTTTTTAATGATCTTTGACAGTTATTTAAGTACATCAACGCGAGCGAAGCCTCGGGTAAATACTGTCCTATGTCCTTTACTATACCTACTCTTGAAAATATCTGTAAAAATTTTCATGATGATCGGTTGAGCAGTTTTCGCGTGGAAAATAGGATTGAAACTAACCATAAAAATCAACACGAGCGAAGCCGCAGGTAAAAACTAAAAGTGTCCTATGTTCTTTACTATACTCTTGAAAATATCTATACAAAATTTCATGATGATCGGTTAAGTAGTTTACGCGTGGAAAATAGGATAAAACTAACCGTAAATATCAACGCGAGTGAAGCCGCTGGTAAGAGCTAAAAATATCCTGTGTCCCGTATCATACTCTTGAAAATATTTCATGATGATCGGTTAGGTAGTTTACACGTGGAAAATAGGATTACTACTAACCGTAAAAATCAACGCGAGCGAAGCCGCGGGTAAGAACTAGAGCTGTCCTATGTCCTTTACTATTACTCTTGAAAATATCTGTACAAAATTTCATGATGATCGGTTAAGTAGTTTAAGCGTGGAAAATAGGATTAAAACTAACCGTAAAAAACAACGCGAGCGAAGCAGCGGGTAAAAGCTAAAAGTATCCTATGTCCTTTACTATACTCTTGAAAATATCTGTACAAAATTTCATGATGATCGGGTAAGTAATTTACGCGTGAAAATTAGGATTAGAACCAACCGTAAAAATCAACGCGAGCGAAGCCGCGGGGAAAAGTTAAAAGCATCCTATGTCATTTATTATACTTTTGAAAATATCTGTACAAAGTTTCATGATGATCGGTTGAGTAGTTTACGCGTGAAAGCGTAACAAACAAACAAAGAAACAAACGATGACCCCATAACGCGTACCTATTTTACTTGTAAAGTTGGTACAAGAACTTTGGGTGCATGCGCTTATGTAGCTAGCATTTTTTAGTTTTGGGATATGCAAGGCATGAGGAACATATTTATTATCCTAAAAATGACCTTCTTCGGTCCGTTCTAGATGCTGCAAATCGGTATGAACCCCAAATGTTATTATTAGGTAGTTTTAGCATAAAATGTAAGTATGTATTAATGATTGTTTCCACTTTTCTGCTCAACGAATATAATTCCGATTACACGCAATCGTGAAAATATGCCTAAGTAATATCATATATTTGTTTTTATAATGAAAGTTCCTATTATATACATGCTTTATTTTTATAATCTTTCCACGCAAGAAATTCAGCAAAAACTGGTAGATAAATTAATATTAATTATTATTGTCTATGTGTTTTAACGGCAGGCTTCTTTAAAAGTAAAAAAATAAAACCATTTATTGTTTGAGTTCTTGCCTGGCCTGTAACGGAATATAAGCTTATTCCGCTCCACTAAATTCAGTTCAATTACGAATGATTTTCGATGTTTGGGATTTGAGTCGCCAGTGACATCTATTCGCGAATGGGGTTATTTCGTGCAAGTAATTATTTAGAAGCACAAGTACGCTGTTTATACCTACAATTTGTGGATTTATTTCACTGTAGGTTACTATATTTAATAGATACATCTATTCGCGAATGGGTTTGTCTCGTGTGGTTGGTAATTTGGGAGCGCAGTACGCTATTTTATACCTACAATTTATGAATTTAATTTACTATAGATTACTATATTTAGTTTATATTGGGTATTTCTTTGGCTTGACGCTGCGTGATCTATAGTGGTTTAGTCTTAATAAACCTTAAAGAAGATTTTAGCATTCTTATATTACATTTTTATTTAGCTTACAGTTTCAATAATCTTAATTTTTGTCGAGACCGTTGGGTAAGGATACCGATTTATTAGTGAATAATTGCGTCTCTCATTGTCAAATTCATGTAATCTGAAAGACGCTTAGTCCAAATTTACAGAGAACGTAATAATTTCATCGGTTAGCGGTCACGCACATTATTTTACGTATTTCCATTCAAATTGAACAGTATTATTTGGGGAATTCTCGGAGTAAATTCTATATATTCCTGCAAAGGTAGTAAATTGAATTTTCAGTAGAATTTCTCCGAATTTTCCCTCATAGTATTGCTGGTTTTAATATTTTTTCTTTTCAGGCTTATTTATTTAAATTTTCGGTTTATTTGTTACATCAAGCATATAATTATTAGCACTCGCCCTGTCTTATCTGAACACTGATATACCGACATTAATTTGTAAATTTATCTGTTTTTATATCTTTTATCTAAATTTCTATCTTGATGCGAGATAGTGATTATCTTATCTTTATCTTTAATTAATTGAGGCGTAATTACGCTCAATTATTGTTATGTGCCAAGGGTCAAAATTAAAAGTAATAGAAATTACTTATTTGGAGTTATAAAACTCGGTATAGAGAGGTTGTAGCTCTATTTTTCTATTTATCATTAAATTCAAGGTATATTTTATTTAGATTTACCGAGAGTCACTGAATTGGAACGTAATTCCATAATTTTCTTTTGAATTTTAAATTTCAGTCATTATTTCTTTTGAATTTCATATTTTAAAGTAAAGAAAAGGATTTCTTGAGAAACAGTAGATATTTATAATTTTTGCTCAACTTAAAATTCAAGTTTTTGATTATATCTGCTTTAACCAGTAAATTTTTACATTTTTTATTACTTCCTCATGTGTTTCGCAGTGTCACTGATGTTCACATGATATTTCCTTGAATATTAGTTAATTAGCAGTATACGTTGGTCTAAAACTTGTCTATTTCTTCTTTCATGTTACGACTGGCCGAAGACACGTAGCTGTACCATGCAAATTGGTGGTAATCAACATATGGTCAACCTATAAGTCCTTGATAACCCTAACTCAACTGAACTTGGGAACAGGTAGAAGCGGTTCCAGTGAAGGTTCCAATATGATCGCATGGTTACAGAATAACTGAACGAAGTTAAGTATCAGTCAGTCAGAAGATAAACATATTGTAAACACCAACTATCTGTCATAATTGATTTTTTTTTAAATCTTTTAATTCTTTTTAATTCTCATCACTAAGTAAATTTATTCATAAACTTTATGTCAAATAATTTCATCAATTATATTTGTAATTTAATTATATTGATAATCTTCATTTCGCATGATACCATAACTCATATTTGTAAATTAATTGTAAAATTAATATATTGTTGTTTTGAAATTTCTTTGATTAATTTATCGCAAGATTCAGGTCTGTGAGACATTGCGAATTATAAGGGCAAATTTCTGATATTCTTATCTTTATATTTATTTATATCTAAGTATTCATATTCAGTTCGCATTGTCTCTAGGAACTCTGGCGCCCAAACAAATTTCAGCTAATAAAAGAGACAACCTACGCCCTAAGGAAAATAAAAAACGAGTCTCATGCATTTAATCAACTAATTATCATTACAAATTGACGCACAACTGATCAATTTCATTGCCATGACCGCGTAGAAATGCTTATCTACTTACTGGTGGACTCACTTCGTCCTCCTAGCAAATGAACAGGTGAATCCGCATGCAAACATCTACTTCCGCATCTAATATACATTTAGTTTAGTTGTGGATTGACTACTTTTTCTGTAAAAAATACGCAATGTAAAATCGGAGTCCAAACTTTAAAGAAGCTTTGCAGGTCACCTGGTACAGCTACACAAAGACGTAACGAGAGAAATATGCTTTTATTGACGAAAACAACAATATCTATGATTTAAAATATCCATCGTTTATTTTAAGTAGATATTGAATGGAAATATAAATTTTCAATCATTGTGTGATCGCACAGTATAGGAAATTTCGGGGCCCAATCATTTTTCTCTATATTGGGGAGTTTAGATACAGTCTCGAAATCAGCCTAAACAACAAAAGGTACCTTTAATTCGCTTCAAAATCGGGAAATTTAAGAATATTCTCAGGAATCTCTTCACCATATTTATTTTTATTTAAATCTGTTGTCGGGACTTTGGCTAAAACGTGCCCCCGCAATCGAATTTTAGATGCTCTGTTAATTTTTCTTGGAATGAGAAATATACCAAACATCCATCACGCAAGTGTTTAGCGCTATCATGTTTGCTTAGTTGACTTGAGATTAAGCGAGACATGTTTCTTATTAAACAGTAATGACTATATCCCATAGTCATCACTGATTAATAGTAAATTAACATGCCTAGCTTTTTGTGATATAGTAGAGTATAAAGGACCAACAACCTCAGTGATTGAAATATCATTAAGATGTGCAAACTTTGAAATAGCTTTCAGTTAAATCAGAAATTCAATACTTGTAAAGTCTGACTCATTTTCAAATGGCGTATAGTTCGCGACTCTATTCGCATTTTAAGCCCGATCAACTGGATACAAGGAAGCCAAGACTGACCACATAAAACATTTTTCATCTTGATTTTTAATGTTGAGAATAGCCTTCTTCGATTTTATTTCTTTTGGCAGCGGAATATATGACGATGCCTTCATTGTGTATTGTCAATAATTACTCTGGCAAAGATGGTTTTAAGTCCAGAAGTGGTATTGGCTATTGTAGCTTTGATACAAGATGGTACAGATCAAAGTTATGTAGCCAATAGATTTAGGCATGCGCGAAGTACATTACAACGTGACAAGTTCCTACAGCAGACAGCAGACGTCCAGGGACAGTTCCTCGTAGAAGAACTTCTAACAGAGACGATCGCTTCATGGTAACTTTATCGCTAAAGAATCGACGTTTACCAGCAGTATAAATACGAAATGAATTACATCATATATGACGTGTAAACGTAAGTAAACGAACTGTTAGAATAAGGCTTAATAGCGCAAATCTTCTATCGAGGATACCCGCTACGGGGCCCGAGCTTAACAGGGAACATCAGCTCACTCGGATGCGATTTGCCAGAGAACACCAAAACTGGGATGAAAATGAGTGAAATCGTGTATTATTTACCGACGAATCAAGATTTTGTTTAAGGTCTCCAGACGAAAGAGAAAGAGCATGGCGACGAGCCGCTGAACGTTATGCTGAATGTTCATTCAGTCCCAGAGTAAGTTTTTAAGGAGGTTTAGACATAGGTTGGGCCGGCGTTTCTATGGAACCACGCACTGAGTTATATCTTATTCCCAGGGGAGCTATCAATGCTGAAAGGTACATCAACGAGATACTAGCAGATTATGTTGTGCCATATGCACAGTTGGTAAGAAATGGTTTTCTTCTTATTCAAGATAATGCGCGACCCAATACAGCCCGGATAGTTAGACATTACCTGAACAACGCTAACATCCCACAAATGGACTGGCCACCACATAGCCCAGATTTGAACCCGATCGAGCATGTCTGGGATATGCTCGGTAGGAGAATTCGAAATCTAATACCGGCCCCCAGAACCTTGGATGAACTTTGTAGAGCACTTTAAGAGAAATTGGCAGTTATTTCCCAGGAAGATATTATTCGCTTGGTACAAAGTATGCCGAGAAGAATAGACACTGTCATTCAAGCTCGTACGGGTAACACTCGATATTAATACTGTTTTCGTATTTGTAATGTCATTTTGTTGTGTTATTGTTTAATAACTTAAAATGTTTAAGGTAAAATAAAAAATATTTCAAAATTACTAGTGTTTTTTTAAAAATCATTACTCTGACGAAAATAAAGCGATCGAGATGAACCAAAAAACAAAATGTTAAGAAAAGTCAAACCTTAACAGCTAACCGCATTTTAAATTTTCTGGCTTGGTGAAAAACTCCACAGGGTGTCTCAAACCTTAGCCCAAAAAACAGCATATTGTTTTTCCTCGTATAATATGAAACAGGCACTCTTTTCTGTTTCATTTAAAATAAGTGACTTTAAATCGATAACATAACCTACACATTTTTTAAAGGTTCATTAGATACGATTCAGAAACAACAAAGTTATGGATGTTTAAAATTTGTTAAAATATTGAAGTGTCCATTTTTCGTGCCGGTCAGTGTATATCTATAATTGATTACAAATTATCTCGTATGCATTTTAAACTGAATAAGACACTCGTGCCCAGATTAACCTGTAGGTCAATCTTTGACTGACGCACCAAGTGCGGTCATGCTCTTTTTCAACTTAAAATGCATTCGGGCAAGTTTTCCAAAATTTGTCGATAATTTTCATTACACTTGTTATATTACTATTGATAATAACCTGAAAGGTATTTACGATTTTCAAAATTAAAGTGGAATAAATATTCCACATATTTTAGTAACACAAATACTGAACAAAGTAACTGATATGATTAGTGCGTTTGGAAATTTGATAGTAATTGAGTATATGAAATTATTGCAAAGTTCACAGTTAGCTTTAACTAGAGAAATTAAAAGACAGCAAATTAAAGCCATTTTAATGACATATACATAATATGTCCTTTAACTGTTCTTGAATTATGAAATATATTTTCCTAGATCTAAGTTCAAATAAATATGAAATATTTTCCCAATTTCTACTTGCTACGAAAAAGCTGAAGATCCCCTTTTTGTTCCAAGTGGTTTTAAATTGAAAGCTTCTATCAAAAAGGGTCTTTACAAGTTGGGGCTGCTGTAATAAGAATCGAATTTGAACTAAGCAAAAATTTAGAAAGAAATACTTCGATCTACTCCCTAATATTACACGATAAAGTTTTCAATTAAAATTCGCTTACTGAACTTGTTAAACAATAGGTACATTATAATATATTGTATCCACTCCCTAAATGCGGAACGATTTTACATTTACAACGTTTTGTGTTTAGCGTGTTATGGTTGGAGGAATAAAGTGTTTATTTCATATGGTATTTTCCGATTTAGCCACTTTTATTAGCGGCATGAAAAAGGTAAAAGGGACAATCATTAACACAAGTTTGGAAAACAAATAAAAATGAATAATACACAGAGGTTGAGGTTAAATTTATTTATTTTAGGTAATAACTGTTGTAGTCTATTTATCATGGCGTTATTTCCTATATGATGCTTACCCAGATGTGAATATTAAGTTTCTTTTAAAAATGGTCAACACTCAATGTTACCCCATATCGTGTTTAACATTGGCAATTTTCGTTAAAGGAGCTACCTGTCACTGTTACTGTTAGTTACAAAAGTACAAAATTAATTTATTATAAATTTTAACGAGGCAATTTCTTATAATCTACAAGCTAAAGTAAGGACCTCTTAATGTTAATTGCAAAATATATTATTACAAACAACAAAAGTACGAATTGCGTACATCTATTATAATATACACCACAAGCACATAGGATGATGGGCGAATGCGACGAAACACAAACACAAGTTGAAAGGCGGAGGCAACGGAACGCAACAAAGAATATTCACTTTAGAATTAATAATTTTGAATTTTTATTCAATGTCTGCAAGATCGGCGGGACCAAAAGTGATTTATGCTCTTTGAGAATTTGAAAGAATTTCGTTGACATATGCAATAAACTTCTATGGTGAACTATCACAATATGATCTAGCAACTTGTTCCACATGTGAATTCCTACATATTGAAAAGACTTTTCAAAACTCGCGGTACTATGATGTGTAATTCTGAACAGGTGTGGATTTCTTATATTGTGTGAATGATAGTGGTGAAAAAAATAAATCTCTTAAATATGGCGGCTGACCTGATTTAATTACTCTATAGACTAAGTTATACATAAGACATTTTCTCCTGTTTGTCATATTTAATATAGAATTTGAATTTAGATAAGGAGTAACATGATTCCTATTCGCTCTGTGCGTCAGGGTAGTGGGAGAAATGACGAACGATCGTGCGCGCGAGTCGGAGAAATTTTGAACTTTATTCAGCTACTATACAAATATACCACGTGAAATACATCGAAAACGGATCTGGTGTCATATAAGCACTGTCGATTTTAAAGATTTTTTGGGTTCAATGGAAAGATTACATCAAATGGAACACATTAATGCAAAAAAAATTGCGGATGAAGCACTTTTGACGCCAAAAATTGAAAAAGAAATTTCAGAAATGATGTTGTTTAGTAGTGACATTTAAATGCGAAAACTCTCCCAATATGACGTTAATGATGACAATTTACTTGCAATGTTGTCAGACGTGGCTAACCTTCTTGATTTTCAAGTAAGCAAATTGCCAAGTCCTGGAGCATGTTTCATAAAGTAGAGGTGCGCGCTTGTTCCTTATATACCTCAGACCATAGAGGACTATAAAAATAAAGAGAGTGTTTTATTCTTATGGGAAAATTGGCATTGAGTTTTGACTTTGACCGCTGCCCTGCGCAATTCCAGCCGCGCTTACTATAAATTATCTAGTAAGCTGTGCTAAAAGTATGCTGTCGAGAATTCACAAATGGCTGTTTGACTGTTGTTGATTAAAGAAAGCCGGTTTAATCAATTTATTATTTTAATTTAAAATTGTTCTGGGGCGATGGTGGATGGAGGTATTGGTGGTGCGAGTAGCAGCCGTTGGTAAGCAGCTATTTTCTTTTGTGAATTTTGTTCTTGAAATCTTTAAAAACTGTTAAATTTTATTTTTGGTTGTATTCGAGTTAATTAGTTTTTGAATATTAGAAATATATTGTGATACGTCAACACTATTTACACTCTGTTTACTTTTAGAAGCAATAAAAGACCAGAAACCACTTGGATCCTCATTTGCATTTTGCTCCACAGCCCTTATTTTGTTCTGTTAAGAGATTTTTTTATGTTATTTTGATTGCATTTACTATCGCATGTTTTTTAATAAACTTTGTAACAAAATGCAAAATGTGTATATTTTCTTACACCCCAAACTATTCTTAGGTCCAAACAACGCCTAAAGTTTAATGTATAATCGCATTTAATTCAACCAGGCGCATTATGGATTTATCTGCGATAAACTAATGTATTTACAGGGTTCTCTCTTTGCTTTAATCTCGATTAAGAAAAACGCTGTAATAGTTTGTTGCAGATAAATTCATAAACCTTCTAGTTATATGGAATACGACTAAAATAAAAATAACATTTGAATAGCCCGCCGCTTTTCTTCTGTCGATAAAACAGGAACATGTTTTGTCAACATAGATTATTAGCATTAGTTCAGTAAGCCGCCCTTAGTGTCGCATAAGTAAACATCATTAATGTCATTATTGTCAATTGTCATCAAACGGTGTGCCAATATTTTACAAGGGAATGGATACTCTCTTTATTTTATATTCTTCTATGCCTCAGACTAAGCAAATACGCTCCCATTTGTCTGTTAACTAACCCAAACTAACCAAAACTAATTCAGACTAATACAAAGTAACCCAAACTAATCAAAAATAGTCCAGACTAACGTAAACTAACCCAAACTAACCCAGATTGACCAAAAGTAACCCATACTAAGCAAAACTAACCCTGGCTGCTTAGCCATACATGTATATATAAGTAATAAAAGTTTACTTACGGTACACTGTCGACTGAATTTATCTATTTCCCAGTAAATGCCCTAGATCAAGTACATTTGTCATAAAATGAAATAATTTTAAAAGACAAGCGCGCTACGCACACGTAAATCAACCACAGCTAACCCAAAATAACCAACACTAACCCAAACTAGCCAGCACTAACCCAAACTAACCAAAACCAACCCAGACTAACCAAAACTAACCCAGGCTAACCATAATTAAGCAAAGTAAAGAGACAAGCGCGCGACGCTATTCCAATCTAAGCAAAACCAACTGAGCCTAACCAAAACTAACCCCTGCTAACCAAAACTAACCCAAACCGACAAAAACTAACCCAAACTAACCCAAGCTAACCCAGGCTTACCAAAAGAAACCCATACTAACCAAAACTAATCCAGACTAACCCTAATTAACCAAAGTAAAGAGGCAATTGCGCTACGCGCGCTTTTCTCTTCGCTATCCCAAAACAAGCAAATCCAACCCAGACTGACCAAAACCAACCCATACTAATCAAAGCTAACCCAAAGTAGAGAGAAACGCGCTACGCGCGCTTGTCTATTCCTTTTCCCAAACTAGGCAAAACCAACCCTGACTAACCAAAACTAACCCATACTAACCAAAACTAACCCTATGTAACCAAAGTATATTCCAAACTAAGCAAAACCAACCCAGACAAACCAAAACTAACCCAAACTATCGCAAGCTAACCCAAACTAACGCAAGCTAACCCAAACTAACCCATACTAACCCTAATTAACCAAAATAAAAAGAAAAGCGCGCTACGCGCCCTTTTCTCTTCGCTATCATAAACTAAGCAAAACCAACCCAGACTAACCAAAACTAACCAATACTAACCTAAACTAACCCAGACTAACCCTATGTAACCAAAGTATATTCAAAACTAAGCAAATTAAACCCAGACTAACCAAAACTAACCTAAACTAACCCTAATTAACGTATTCCAAATTAAGCAAAAATAATCGAAACTAACTTTAATTAGCCAAAAAAGCGCATTGATGCGAGCGCGCGCGCTTGACCATCCCCGCCCATCACAAAATCAAAATTAATTCAAAGTAACAAAACAAACGCACTACGCGTGATACTCTCTTAAACTAATCCAAATGATCTTTTAAATTTGTATCTATTTCAATAAACTAAATGAATGAGTTTATATGACTTATTATTAAAAGTGACCCCCTTCTGGCGTAACATCTAATTCTAGTAAATCATATATTCAAATTATTGTTATTTTATTAAACAAAGCCATTAAGAATCATTATTTATAAGAAGTTTTCGTCCCACAGTACTTTTGAAACATATTCAACACGAGGCTGTTGTATTTTAGAACCAAATAGAAATTACACTTGGCCACATCTACCCGTACAACAGCTAGCTGAGCCGTGCTAAGCCAACCTATATAATAATGTTTTAAGAAATAGTCATGTTGACGTTTATCTCATAAATAATAGGTTTGTTCTAGCAGCGATTTCAAAACAAAGCCAAGCCATCCGGAGTTTGCACATAGCGATTTAAGTGTCGCTTATATTGCAATGCGCAAACGCCGAATGGCTTGGCTTTGGTTTGAAATCGCTGCTAGAACAAACCTATTATATTAAGGTTTTAAAGTGCAAAAAAAAGTTTTATTTGAAATTTGTATGAAAATAAGCTTTATATTATGTTATTATTAACCTTCTGCGATCATACCTTAGGACAAAGTGTACTGGAATTGCATGATACAATAAACGTAAGGTATGATATCGCGCAGGCGACGATTCGTCTGTGACGTCATTGCGAGCTTTGTTTGGCGCTGCGCGCCGGCCGGCATTTACAACATGAACGAACGTGTGCTTTGCATTTGAGATTCCTATGTGTTAGATTTAAATTTTGTTGGCGTTACTGTTCCTTAGACGGTGTTTGTTGGTATGTTTAATTAAAAAACGTTTAATTATGAGGTGTGTTGTGGACGGATGTAAGGTGGATAACCAAGGCAAAAACTTTGATAGGAATATAAGGTGTTTCACTTTTCCCAAAGACAAAATATGTGTAGTAAATGGGTTCACCTGTGTTTTCGCAAGGATAAATGTAATAAAACTTCTGCACGTATTTGCTCAAAACATTTTGAGAAAGATGGCTCTGTACAGGGTGGCCCGTTTAAGACGGGCCTATACCTTATCTCGAAGTCTACGATGGTTGCAACAAAAATTAAAAACAAAAGCAATTTCCAGTAACCCTCTCTAGGAAGCTCGGAGGAACCCTAAGGTGATTAAAGTGCAGATATCGCCAAGATAATTCAACAGAATTAACCCTTATTTTTGTTAGAAGGAAATAGAATGAAATTTGTTTATTTGAAATTTCTAATCTTTTATTTTGCGCTTTTAACCACTACTGCACTCGAAAAAAAACTTTAATAAGCATTCTCCTTTACTTTTTTGTATTTTTTTAATCTTTCCTTTTTTATATACAGGGTGGTCAAAGAAAGTTACACTTTTTTAAATGAAACAACCTATATTTTATTACATTTTTCGATTCTACTTAAAATTCTAAGCATATTAAATTTGATATATGATGTTATACCTCTAGAGTTAGTAGTTTCACAGCTATAAACAGTTGAAAATCGGTACTGTGGCTTCTTTTCACATTGGTAGCAGGAAGACCATTAAAGACGGAGTAAAATTAATTCCACATTCCTATCTTAACTTTCCAATAGCTATCTGATGGTGCTAACTGATGGTACCTACAGAGGTACCAGATTTGGTACCCATGGTACCACCTGCCAATGGCACCTACCGTGGTACCAGATTTGGTATCAGTGGTACCACCTGCCAGTGGTACCTACCGATGTACCAGATTTTGTACTCATGGTACAACCTGCTAATTAGTACCGTTAGATAGCTCTTGAAAAGTTAAGATAGGAATGTGAAATTAATTTTACTCCATCTCTAATGGTCTTACTACCATCAGGATTTGATAAATTTAACAATTTTTAAAAAAAGAAAGATGACTAAAATTATTATTTAAGAAAAAATATTATTATCGATTTCCTTTTTTTGCTGTCGATTGGCCAATACTCAATAAACGTTTTTTAGATAAAAGTAAAAGTTTATTACGTTTCTCAAAAGATGCTGTTTTTAATACAACTATTTTGATCCATTCATCATAAAAGTTATGTTGAATATTATTTTTTTTATTAGTATTTTTATAGTATTAATATGTAATAATTAGTTTTTAATTTCACCCAGGACACAAATTTTCTTAAAAAATAGAGAAAATAGGTAAAACATAATGATTATGTGCCTATAAACGTATGCATTTCAATAGAAGCCAATCACGCAATGACGTCAATGCGCGGAGCGAACGAATTTGAGACGGTTAGGTATCATACCTTCCGTTTATTGTATCATGCTGGAATTGTGTTTATTAGGAAAAAATGCAATTTATTTTGAGAAAATGTGCTTCAACCGCAAATTTTTTTGCGTTAATGTGTCCCATTTGATGTAATCTTTCCATAGAACCTAAAAAATGCTTCAAAATCGACTGTGCTCATATGACACCAGAACTAACAAGAGTAAGTATCATAACCTGTGTGATATATTTTCGAAGCCGGTTCTTATGATTAGTGCAATGGACAGCACTATTAATCCCGAAAAATATATTTAATAACTTAATTTCAGTTTGTTTATCAATTTCCAGATTGAAAAAAAAAATTATTCTAAATCGTCTTCATTCATTCTAAAGTAATTTCAGTAAAACTTCATGAATCGAATTTTTAATCGTATCAATTTCACAATATTATTATTATTATGATATTCTCATGTTTAGGCTTTCATAACCTACAAAGTTTTAGTATCATGCTGAATACACACAAAATTCAATATCGAACTTGCCTTTTTTCAGTCGAATCGATAAATATTCTCATATGACAACGTATTATCTGCAGAACTAATTATATTGCACTAAAATAAACAATTTTTCTTGAATTTTCAATCGTTTCCGATGTACTTGACGTGTTGCGTATCTAAGAAATTCGCCACATTTTGTACCACCAGATGTCGCGTCGTGTAACGCACATAGCGAATAAGGTATGTTAAAAGAAAAGCGCGCACAGCTATTTTGCAGTTTTTGTATTGTTTTTGATAAAAACATCGTTAAAGAGTCGCCATACACAATATCCCCATAATTTACTATAGAGAGTACAAGATAATCGCAGAGCAAATATTTGATATTGGATGGTAACTGATTTTTGTACTGAAATAAATTTCTTAAACGCGCGTAAGCGATCTTAACTTTAGTCTTAATGTGCGAAGCAAAGCTGAGATTTGAATCGAATATACCCCCAAATTTCGTTTTTCACCAACTGTTGGCACGCTTGTTCTGTTAATACTAATTTTAAAAATTTCAGCGCAGTTTTGCAGATGACTCCCATTTTTTGAAAAAAACATAGCACACGACATGGAGGCATTCAGTTTTAAGTTATGGCTTTCAGCAAACAAAGCAATCCTCAGTAAATCTGAGTTTATTTTATCCTGAGCCACCTGAATATCTGTTATGTTAAATGAAATATAAATTTGGGAATCGTCAGCAAATTGCTGTAATTTAGAGTCCTCAATGCAATGGTTCATGTCAGCAACATAAAGGGAAACAAGTAAGGGACCCAATATGGAACCCTGGGGCACCCCTCCTTTAAATGGTAAAAAGTTTGAAAATATATTTTCACAATCCCTCACCATTGGAACACAATGCAGGCGATCTATAAGATAAGTATTGAAAAAATTTACCGCATTTATCGAGAAACCAAAATAGTACTGCTTGGCCAAAAGCATTTGGTGATCTATAGTGTCAAATGCTTTACTAAAATCTAACAGTGTTAAACATTGTAACAATCATTTGGATATGCTCGTTCCAATGTCAGTAATTTTGAATTTTCTGTAACAATTCGCGGTTAAATAACCAAAAACAATTAATTTATTTTCTTACATTCGCAAACTTCAGTATAATCTAGCATACCAATGGAATTATTTTTAATGTAATTGATTTGTCTATACCACTGGACTGCAGGCATACAGTTTTTGTAATCCCAAATATGGTTGCCGGAATCTTGAATATAATATGAAAAGTTGGCGATGTAGATAGGCAACTAGCAATGCATCTATTAATTTTACAGTCTTTCTTTAGTTTATGACATAACTAGGTGCTTTGTTTTGACAGTTACATAATTCAGAATGTTTTGTGAAGGAGAATTTCCTGCTGAAATTAGTAGAGTCTTGGTGAATAAAACCGATGGTTGCTGAAGCACGAGTCCCTTTTCGAATATACCTTCAGGCCTAAACGGTGTAAAGGCGGTGACGGAGGCGTCAAAATGTTTTGTTAATTTCCCTGGAAATTGATAGCAGCTAGGCTGGATTATAATAGTTTTTGACTCCAATGGCATTTTAGTACGGATTAGCCGACACTGAACGAGAGCCGAACAGCAGGTAATTAATTGAGTGATGGCGAGTTTTTTTTAGCAGCACGAGGACGCCATTTTGAGACGTCTTATGTTCGTTTTATATTTCAGGCTCTTAATTCTACTTGAAATTTACTCTTAATTCTACTTGAAATGTATTCTTAACTCTGGCTACTTAATTTACTATAATTGTAACTCCAACGTTAATGAATTTCTGAATTTGAACTGGTTCGAGTGATAGGACTAAATTTCAATTCAAATGGGCAAATGAGAAGACTATAGGAGAGGATCAGGAGATTCACGGACGCCGTTCCATTCCAATCGTAGCCTGGTGGGTATAGCAATGTAATAGTTGATTGGAAAGTGGAAATTACATGGTCGGGATGACTCCATGGTTATGACGCCATTTTGCTAAAGAAGAGTTTTGGAGCCCAGAGCATTCTCGTCTGGAATAAGATAAGTGATCCTTTTTACCTTTTAGAAATGTTTGCACAAATCCTCATCATTTCATCTTTTTAAACAGAAAAACCAACATTTCAAAATTTAATTTTAAGTATCTTTACCGTATCTCTCTCTTACCTTTATCTTATCTTTGATTTATCTTGTAGATTTACCTTATTGTACAGTTACCTTACCGTATCTCAACATGAGATTAGATATTCTTAACTTCAAGCCTCGTATCTTGGATTTTGATCTTATCAATCAAATCTTGTACATTTATCTTCTTGTCAATTTATCTTACCCTATTTCAAAACGAGATTATATATCCTTAACTTTAAGCTTCATAACTTTCTTATACATTTATCTAATTGTAAATCTATCTTACCGTATCTCAACACGAGATTATATACCTATCTTTAGCTTTATGCTTCATAAATTGGATTTTGATCTGATCAATCAAAATAATTATCTTTAGTGAGTACCTACTATGTATATATTACAGAGATTGAATACTCAGGTACATACTCAGTATTAATCTTGGATTTTCCATTTGTAAATTTTTGTAAACTATTATTTCTTAATTATCTTTACTCTAGTTACTACATAACAAGTAGTGATATTATTTGGCTATATTTAAATATTTCAAGAATAAGCCTTAAAATTGATATAAATTGAATTTCTCTCAGAGATGTCTGATAGATTCTACAATATCTCCCGATTTTGACAGATTTTCTAAATATCATAGGTAATCGAAATTCTTGATAAGTATTGCTTATTTTATCTTACCTATACCTACAGATTGATAATTATTGATAAAACATTTTGATTATAATTACTTTGGGATTATGTAATGAAATATTTTGACTTATTAATGGGCTGATCGTAACTTATGGGCCATTCGCTTATCAGAACTATTAATTTTAATTAGGGTCATATGGAAAATTTCATATACATAACTATCTCATTATATTGTAATCTAGGATCAGTCTTGTTAAGTATTGCTTATTCTATCTTACCTATGCCAAGCGTAATTGGTGGTTGGAATTAAGATGTAATTTTGAAAAGATACTCAGTAGAGACAAATATTATTATTAAAATTTTTGAGGGAAAGAATATATTTTATTGCTTGCGTTTACTTTCCTTACATTGGTGTCTTATTATGGATAATGTAATCTGACAATTTATCTTATCTTCTCTTATCTTTCGGTCTACTTTAGATCTGGCGCCCACATTTAATTGAATTTTCAGAATTCGACATCACACCCCTAGTGCCACCGCAATAAGACGTACCTGAGCAGCGACAGGGTAACTCAAGGAACGTTTAACTCTTACTTTTATTTATTCAAATAATTTCAATTAAAAGCGAAATTAAAATAAAAAAAATCAAAAATAAAAGAAAAGGGTGGAAATGTTATATAACATATTATCTCCTTTAAATCCTCTTTAACCCTAATATCATTGACAATACTAATAAGACCTGTTATAGTACTAAAAGACTTACGAAATCCTGACTGGCAGTCAGAAATAATTTTTAATTTATAAACAAAGTCAGTAATTTCATTATATACATGACGTTCTAAAATTTTTGAAATGACTGGTAAAATACTTATTGGTCTAATATCTTTAAAATCTGTTGGACAAGGTTTTTTTGGTTAGGGGACAATTATTGACTATTTCCATTCATTGGGGAATTTGTTTTCTAAAATAGAGGAATTTAAAATATTGACTAAAGGTTTAAGGTAAAAAGGAAGGCAAAGATTGAGATCTTTAATAGAAATTCCGTCACTACCTATCGCATTTGTCCCTATTTTATTTATAATATCGATAGTTTTTTGTTTATTTATAAGGTCTATGTTAAATTCCGTCTCAAAGTCACTAAGTTTGTTCGTATTATAGAACTTAAGCTCCTCATAGCACGTCGAATTTGTGAAACCTACGGAGCTTGAAAAATAATTATTTAAGTCCTTGGCTATATTTAGGTTTTCAGGAATGAATTTATTGTTAGTTTTTGTAAAATTAAGCTTTTTTGCATTGTTCCAAAATTCCTTGCCCTTTTTTGTAGGCATATGTTTTAAAAAAAGTTATTTTTTCGCGATTGATTGCGTGTTTATTATAGTGTTATTTCTCAATTGTCTATAATATGCTAAGTCCGCAGGTGTTTTTGTCGAGTATTTTTCTTATGGGATTTGTCCCTTAGTTTAATTCGATATTTTTAATGTTACTCGTAATCCACGGCGTAAACGACTTATCCTTACATACTTTGGTTTTGAAAGGAGCATATTTGTTTATTAAATAGGAAATATTATTATTTAGAATTGAAATCTTTTTATTAAGTGTAATAAATATTATGCCACTCTAGTTGCTGAGCTTCCTCTCCAAATACAGTCGAGTTAATACCATTGTAGTCCCGGTATTTAAAAACTTTGTTACATAACTTATATTCAGGCAAATTTAAAGTAACATGAACTAGGTTATGGTCAGATATTGACTCCGATATACATGTAGATTTCGAGCTTATACACTCTAGGTTGCTACTAGCTGCAATCACGTCAATAAGGGTATTTGACCAAAGATTAAATCTAGTAGGATCATTTATTAGTTGTCGAAGTTCGAATACTTCTAAAAGACTCAAAGGTTTGTGTTGCTGCTGTTGGCCTCAATAAATCTATATTCAATTCCCCCATAAAAATTATACTATCATAGCAAGGAACTGACATACTAAAAATATCTTCCACAAGCTCAAGAAATTTAGAAGCATTAGGAGAGGGTGGTATGTACACATTTACCAGTAATATATTTTTCCAGTTACATTAAATCTTAAACTTATATACTCAAATTCATCTGATATATGAGGAAATGTAACTAAAGAGTATTTAATGGCTTACTTTGCATAAATACCTACCCCGCCGCCCCGACCAAACCGGTCTTTCCTTATAAAATTATAATTAGGTAAGTATATTAAAATTCAAATTGTTGTCATCTGGTGTTAGCCAAGTTTCTGAAACTCCCAAAATATCAAAATCGTACTCGTGGGCGTAATTTAAAAATTCCTCAAAACCAGTTTTTATGGAACGAAGATTTAAATTAATGCTTAGCAAAGAAGTTGGTCAACCATTTGTTCATGAAAAGGGAGTTTAAAGTAATGTTTTCCTCGCTGTGCGTTAGGCTATTTTAACACATTTTTAAACAAGCGAAACCAAAAAGAACCAATCCTTGAATCCTACTAGTCACGTTCGATCAACCAATACAATGGACTATACGGAATAGGCGCTCATCTCTATTTAAACTGTTCTTTTTAATAATTTCCATACTTATGCGTCTAACGATTTCCTAACAGACATATTATGAATTAATTTTTAATTGTTATTTTATGATTATTTTCAAAAATATCGGCAACATTTGATTTATCATAAGTCTTCTACCAAGATGTGATTCCAGATATCTGGTTTCTAAAGTCTTGTAAAAATGTAAAGTTCTTCCAATTTTTATTCAAACTTCTTCTTCTTCTTAATGTACGACGCTGTCCTGTATATACCATAAAGGTGCCTGGCTCTCTCTGTCCTAATCCTGTGACGCGGATGTCCAGCTCTCGAACCATTGATCCGGAGGCCTCCCATCTGGTCTTGTTGTATTTCGCTATTTTCACCAATCGGTCGTCGGTCATTCTTTCCACATGAACTCTCCACTCCCTTCTTCTTTTCCTGGGCCATCTTACATTATCTTCCATGTCCCATATATTCCTAATTTCTTCACATCTCTGTCTGTCTCTCAATGTATATTCTGTTATGGATCTTAGTATCCTCATTTCTGTCGTTCGGAGCAGGCGTTTCGTGCCATTGTTCTCAGCTCGCGTTTCGACAGCTTAGGACATAATGGGCGTTACACATGCCTTGTATATTCTTACTTTGCTCTTAATACTCATGTTTGTTTCGCCAAATTATTTCACGTAAGAATCCTGACATTGGGGATGATTTTTTTTGTTTGCTCCTTTACCTCCACCTTTAGATTTCGATTACTTGTTAGGTTGACTCCAAGGTATTTGCCTATTCAACACTTTGATCATGTATGGCTAGCTTGCATCGCCTTGGTTCTTTGGAAATCATGAATGACTGGTTTTTTTCAGTGGAGATATTCATGTTGAAGCATGCTGCCGCCTCTTCAAATCTGTACAGTAGTCGTTCTATGTTGACTTCATCTTCAGATATTATAACTACATCATCAGCATAACATACCACTTTTATTTCTTTACTTTACTTTCCCTACCAGCTGTTTTTACGTCCTTGATGATTTCGTCCATGATGATTGAATAAAATTGGACTGAGATTGTCGCCTTGTCTTATGCCAGATGGCACTGGTATTTATTTTTGACTGTCTGTTATCTGTTTTAATGAATGTTGTGTTACTAGTATTAGGTTGTTTATAAATTTTTATGATCGCACGGTTCAGATATCTTTTTTCCAGTATTTTCAGTACGTCAGTTTCACTCCATAGAACGCTTGCGTGAGATCTATGAAGCGCATGAAGGCTGTTTTACCGAAGTCAATGCTTTTTTCTGTAATTTGATGCAGCATCTATCGTCGATCTATTTTTTCTGAAGCCCTATTGTCATTCGCTGATTCCAGTTTGTACCACCTCTTCAGTAATTATTTTCGCCAGGCGTTTAAAATGTGTGCTTAAGAGAGTTATTTCGCATTAGTTTTTTGGGCCTGCTTTTGGTCTGTTTTGGTCCCTTTTTGAAGATAGGAATAGTTATAATTTCCTTCCATTCTTCTGGGATTCTATTGAGTGTGAATATTTTATTGTAAAATGTATATAGTAAAGTGTGGCAAGTATAACTGGAACAGCGGAAAGAATGCGGACAAAAAATTGGCGATGTTGTCGAGTAGCTTTAATATTTTTTGAGAATTAATATTTATACCTATTATTTAGATAAACACATAATTTAATATACTCATTAACTCATTGAAAATAAAAAGTAATATCCAAACTGGAACTTTACTATAACTTCAACTTTTATTCATAATCTATTTTACACATTATCAATTTAAATAAATTTGCGACATTTATATCTGTTCGCCCGATATATGCGTCAAGTTCCCCTCGTCCTCATGACAAAGTACATCAAGGCGATTGGCTGCAAGCCATTTTTCCTCTCTTTGCTCCTCAAACGTCGCTGTTTCAAATAAGTTTGCCGCACTTTACCTCACAGAGCCCTTTTCCACCATATTTAATAAAGTCATTAGTTATATTGTCTAATCCGGCTTTTCGGTTCTTTAGTGACTGCTTCTTTTATTCGTTCTCTTGTAGTGTAGTGTAGTGTCTGGTGATATTTGCTTCAGACATTTCCTCATCTTCTGTATTTCCATGTATTGCTGGTGTTGTGTTGTCATAAAGTTCGTGAAAATATTATTCACATTCTTCTGTCGTTATTTTGTTTATTTGTACCTAATAATTTACGATTTTTTGCGGTTTCTTAACATATTCCATACCTTTCTCTGTCCTCCGTAAAAGCCGTGCTCCATATCAGTTGAAAATTTATCTCAGTAGTTTCTCTTGATTTCATGTATTTTTTCATTTACTCTGTTCCTCACTATTTTATACTGCTCCTTTGTTTTGCCGCTGGATTTTTGACTTCAATCGTGAACCAGGGTTTGGTGTTTCTTTTTCCGTTGTTGCTGATTTGTCTCTTCCCTATTGCTTCTTCGGCAGCTTTCATTATGTTACAGCATAGCTTGTTCCATGATGTTTCCGCGTTATCTTCGTTTGTAATTTCATTCTTATTAATATTCTGTATCAGTTTTCTTTGGTAGAGATATCTTGTCGAGTCATCTGAAAGGGATTCTATATTCAGTCTTCCAATTTTTTCGCATATTTTCTTTTCGACGTAGTGTGTAATGCTTCCTAATTTTGGTAATACAAAATTATTATTTGTTCCGGTGTTTGCCGAACTTAGTTTTTTATGGCAGTGGCACACACGCTAAAGGGAGATCCTATGGCGCTCGACGAGCGGTGTGTGTACGAAGATGTTGATTGACACGGTTCTTGAATAGTTGTAGGTTGTAATTAGGGGGAAACAGATGTCCTGGGAGTGAGTTCCACAGTGATGCAGCGCGCCAGACAAAGGAGTTCTTCCCTCAGATCTGTTATTTTTGAGGAACGGATATTCCTGTTTGTAATGATATAATCTATTATCGACTTGTGTCCCCTAGTATTTTGGAACGTATATTTATGTTGTGGTTTGTGATGGTAGAATGTATTATTTATGCGTGATTCATTTTTGGCGCATATGTATGTTAGTTGTTCGCCGTTTTCATTGATTAACTCTTCGTCGAAACGATTTTTAATTCCAGGGATAAAATCGTTACCTCCGATTCTCGGAGTAGAATAATCTCATCTTCTTTTAGTATTTTTCGTCGATTTTCAAACATCATACACCACTCAATACTCGGCGTGCTATTTTTGAAAGGATTTCCACGATCTATTCCAAAAAGATAATCTTTTACAAACCTCTGTAGCTACAGACTGTCAAAGTTATGCCCCAATCTCCTGGCTGGAAGGTAGATCTGGTACCGACAACTTTTCCGTCACAACTGCACGGTCTGCTCCAATGTAGAACTGACCAAAAAGTGACAACGTAACCAATTCTAGAAGACGATAGAAATTCAGTTTTTACCTGGAATTGTTACCAACACTACTGATAGATTGACACGTCTAAATATGGATTTAGCAACAGCACAGAACAGTTCCCGCGAAGACTCACATACTAAAACTTATCTTAATTAATTACACAACTTAGCCGCAAGAGAAACGATTAATTAACTCGGCGATTATCTAAAATGTTTTACGAGTACACACACAAGTACACGAGTTGACGCGCGCACTACCAACCTGTTCTGATAACAGCTCGACCTTTCGATCATATCATAGCGTCAATTAATATGGATTTTATTGCACACGATCCGAAATAAGAAAACTGTAGCCACAGACGTTCAATTTACCAATTTGGTGCATTAACGAAAAGGTAGCAGATGCCGATATCTAGTCTGAATATAATAAAATTGTTGATTTCCGGCCTAAGGGATTCTGATTAGAAAATTAAAAAGATCATTCAATTCCCGACAATCTTTTTAATGCTCAAGCTCCAAAATATCAGTCCATACAAAGGCGACAAAATTATGGTCTACATACACAAATGATTCTTGATTAATTGTCAAAAATTATTATGTAAAATATTTAAATATGCCAGACCCAAATATATTTTTCGCTTGCACAAAAAGAGTTCGCGTAAGACTTATGCACGACTTACTGGACAATTATTATGTTCTCTGGACCTTTCCAGTCATGCAAAATAGATGGGTCAATTTACTTTTTTTTACTATAACCTTAAGAAGGACTTCCGTTTCGTCTTCGGTCGAGAGTGCACGTGTCGGGTATCGGCCATTTTGTTCCAGCTGCATATACATATATGTTAGTTTTGGGAATTCATGGTGAACGTTCAGGGACCGGGTAGTTTTCTCCCCGAATAAGATACGGACGTCCAGCCGGGGGTCTGAGCCCCGTGCATGCTAGAGATTTTTATGTTTGTGAACGTCCAGCCGGTGGTGTTCGAACCTTAAAACAAGCAATGCATGTACAAGTCTGAGCCCCCAGGAGTACATACTCGACATACTGGGGGCTCTAAAAATAGTATCTCTATCCATCAAGGTGTAACCAATGTAGAAGGGTCGCTCTACCTCTTGCTAAGCCTGGATAGGGGTCGTTACTGGCTGAATTTTCTCACGAAAAAGGCCATCAGAGAGTTTACTACTACTATAACCTTAAGAAGAGATAGTAATATAATAAGTAAGAGATAATCTTAACATTCTGCATTCGAACTTGAAGATTTAAATTCTTTAACATTTAAATACATTGCTGCTCTTATCATATGATATTTATCTGTGCTGCGAGTATATATTCACTTAAATTTTAACAACTGAACAAATCTTGATCTTTCCTCGGTAAATCGATAAAGCAACCCTTTGATAGACCAAAAATTAATACGGAAACTTTACCACACCACACTTTGTAAACTTCCACAATGATTTTTCTCATCTTTAACAACGACTTTTTGCATAACTCAGAAATTCTTTGAAAATGGAGACAATTGATTGCAACTTACCATTCAAGTATAAATGCACGAGAGGAGGTTGTATTTTGTTGACTCTTCGTATTACTGTTTGACCTTATTTGATATTGCAGATAAAGCACTGTCTTGATCATTTGAGACCCTCAGCTTTGTTGTAAAACTAGTCAATTTAATACCTTTTTTTGACCGTTCTGGTAATTTTGCGAAAGCTGCGTAAATGCGTAATGGCCGAATATACCGGAATTATCCATGTCTTTACGGTCTAGTGAAATGGTTTCAACGCCTCGGTGGTCTAGTATTTAGATGCTCTGCTTGTCATTTGTACAGCATGGCTTCGATTCCCGTCGGCCGCAACACATATTTATATAATATATATTATATACTTTTTTAAGGTTATGTTTGTTTTTATTAATTTATTTTTTTTTCTTAACTTTGGGCAAACCTTGGGTTGTTTTGGTGAGTTCTTGTTAATTGCGCCCCCGTAGCAAGCGAAGCGAGTGGAGAGCCATGCAAAGCCATTATGATACCTATTCTTGTTTCGCCATTACGCGTCGCGTGTCCGTTCGCATCGAAAAGTTAGTAGGTTCCCTAGACTCTTGTTTTGTATATTGGCTCGGTTTGCTGTCGGATCAGACAGGTGCCCCGTGTGGATATAAGAGGTTGATCAGACGTAGTTGACTGATAATCTACGCTGTGCACTGCAACTATTGTTGGTGTTCACGTTGTTATAGCTGCAAAGTATCGCGGTTCGAGAGTAAACTCCAGGTTTACTCTGCGTGAAATAATATAATATGTTACATTTCCGTTGACAATAAAAATACAAATAATTAAAAACTAATCACTAATCCTTGATACTCCTCGAAGTTGGCTGCTATGCTATGAAAGAATATATTCTTGTTGTGTGATTGACTACTGAAAACTGCATAACCCAAAGAGCCTGTTCCTGTATGGCAAAATTAACTCGTCTTAAATAGATTTATCAAAACTGATTGTTATTTACCTGTCCCTCAGCCCTTATCAGTTTTATAGCAAGTAGTTATTTGCAAACATAACTACAACATTAAACCTTTTGAATTTGGACTGTGCACTTCCTTCAGCGAAATAAAGTACTATATTCAAATCTTAGTTACCAACGAAAGGATAAAAATGGTCATAAATAAAACGTATTTTCCCAGAGGCCGATAAAAAAAACTTGAAAAACTATCTTACTTCATCTAACACCCAAGTATTTCAACTAAAAGTGTCATGACATCATTTTATAGTCATCGTTATGAAGTTCCAAATGCTCAACTCACTTTGCTCGTAAATTTCCAAATAAAACTTAATGTTTACGGCTATAGGAATAAATTCTCAGTGTAAATGGCGACTTCTTGTACGAATGTCTAATTAAAACTTTTTCAAAGGAGTTATTCTATGCATATATCTAACGAGAAAGTTCTATTCGTAGTCCAGTCTCAGTCCCATCCATTTCTAACGAAACATCAAGCTGCGGGCCGAGAATAAATAATACTAAATTTAATACTTGCATTCCTATTCGCGGGTGTGAATGGAACTATAACGCCATCCCCTAAGTTTATTTGATATCTCGAAATGTTGATGATGATGATTCGAAAAATCATTGAGATTGGTAAGTAAATGTTTCCATTTTCCCAGCCGATTTGCCAATTTCCATGGCAATGTCTAATAATTTCTTAAAGTCCATGAGATGTAACAAGTAAAATATCAGCTGGACTGAATGATATCCCATCAGTGTTATTGTTAAGGCATGTTGCTGATCTAGTATCTGAGCGTCTGATATAATAAATACATATATTAGGTGAATTTCCGGATGCTTGAGGAGGGTCAAACCATTTTCAAAGGGAGTACATTCTGTTAAAAAGTAGGACGTTTCTTGCGAATGAATTTATTAATTTGAATTATTTGTAATCATGCTTTTTAAAAGTAAAGTTAAACGGCGAGTATTAAACGGTCAAAGCGCGAAATAATTTATAATCTTATATAGTTTATGAAACAAGAAGCAGATGCGGAAAACCAGTAATTGATTTCAGTAAAGTGTTTCAGCCGCTGCCAAGATTAGTCCAAGCCCAATTAAACGAATTAAGCAGGAAGCCTAAAATGTCGAATCTGGATACATCTTTTTCCACGCCAACCAAAAAATGTGAAAACAGAAAAATCGCCGTTTTTGTTGGAGTGTTTCAACCAGTCGATGTTACGTACGTTGAAGTCTCCTACTATGTCAATATCTGCCGCTGGATAGCTGATCTGCAGAAAATCAATTTAATTGCCAAGATTTGAGAAAAGTCGTTTATTTGGTATTCGCTACAAATAATGGTAACAAGTACATTTTAGTGGAAATCGACTACTTCAGTAAATGGCCTGAAATATTTGCGATTCCCAATCAAGGCGCTGTTATCATAGCAGAACCCACGGAAAAACGTAACAATATATTGACCATCACTAACATCAAAACAATGGAAATGCAGTCCAGATATAAAAAGCTTCATCCGTCTTTTATCAAATCTTTAGATATGATCGAATTAAGAGCTTTTTTAGGCCTGCTTTATCTATCTGAGATGATGGATTCTTTGCTGGCGATGGAACAGGGCTAGATGCATTTCGAGCGACAATGAATATAAAAAGGTTCTTATTTATTTTGACTTGTTTGAGATTTTATTCTGCAGTCACAAGAGATTGCAGAAAAGCCGCGGATAAATGAGCAGCAATTAGGAACTTCTGGACAATATTTGTAACTAATAGTCAAACATATTATACACCAGGTTATAATATAACAATCCATGAGATGTTAGTACCATTTCGGGGACGGTGTAGTTTCAGAATGTATATGCCTAAAAAACCGTCGAAGTACGGACTGAAAATATTTTGTATGTGTGATTCTCGAACTTTTTGCTTATGTAACGCATTTGTACCTACCAGCAATGAATTACAGAATCAAAATTATTTAGTTCCAAGTGACACAGTCCTAAAATTTACACCACCATTTAATGGGACAAATAGATATATTACTCTTGACAATTGGTTTATGTTACTTCAGCTAGGCGACCAAATGAAGGCCAGAAATTTAACAGTCTTCGGAACATTGAAGCAAAATAAACCACAAATTCCAAATGAATTCAAAAAACAAGGCCTTCCTTACTCTTCCTTACTCTCGACTATGCATCAAGACCAAAAAATTAGTGCCGAAAAAAATAAACCAGAAATGACCGGGGATTATAATTGCACAAAGGATGGAGTAGATGCCTTAGACCAATACCCAATAACAAGGCCTTAGTGCTTGTCGTGTAACGTCATCCATGTAGACCGTGTAATTTTAATCATATAAGGAGATACATACTGTGAACTAATTAAAATCATTCATTAAATATCACCCTGTCGTAAATTTGAACTTGAACTTGAAAAATGTTATATAAACATTCACTATTAATTATAAACAACTTGAGTGGTCGACGGGAGCGACTTTAATCCTTAATGATGCAGCCATCAGCATTTTGTAACATATAAATACGCAAGCAAACGCCAAGTTAATCAGGCTTTCGGGTCTCTCAAACCGCTCAGTCTAGTTGCGAGGCAGTACACAGGTACGTCTACTTCTAGCTGTTCTATCCCACAATCCCCATAACTGAGAACACTTATGCACAGGTATAAGGTTGTCAGGTCCTTACCTAACCTGGATGAACGTATGCATAGGTATACGGCATTCGGGGGCTACTAAAAGTATAGAGAGAGTCGAATTTATGAAGTATCAGAACTTCTAGTAAAGGGATAGTTTTTGGGGAGTTTTAAAAAGTAGTGAAAGTGCCTTAGCAATTTGTGATAGCCTTAAAAGACTTACCTTATAAATATCAGAACAAATACCTAAATAAAAGACAACCCGCTCACATAAACTTTATTAAATAAACAGTGACGTCACTATGCCAAATAAACTTTAAAATAAGCCACCCTCGCTTGCCAAGTGATTTAATTTGAGCGTCGTGACACTCATAATTCATCTACGTCACATCTAAAATAGTGACGCCAAGCAATTTAGTGTTAATTGGGCCTAATGCCGCCATCTTAATGAATCTACGTCACAACAACAGTAATAACTTAAATTAAACATCAAAATCAAGTAAATCATTAAATAATTAAACATTTAATAAACGCAGGCTAGGTCAGTTTAGCTATTGTATAAAATCTAAGCACATATTGGTTCGAATCACGCGCCGAGTTACGGCCAAGTGCTGCCATCTACAGGCGGTCTGCGACACCAAAGACAGTACGGACACGTGCTGCATCCACGGACGCTCGCCGAAGTACGGCGATCGACATCACAAGCGCCATCTAGGGGTCCTTGTTCATACCTGGAACAAAGAAAGAAAGAAGGTAACTACGTTGTGGGAGCTGCTTTATTTTTGGCGAAGGTGCTAGTCAGTACCGAAAACACAAATATAGTTAATTATATGGAACAGACATCAAAATGGGGCAATACAACAGATTTCTATAGGAGAAACTAAAGGAAACCATGGAGCAAGCAGGAGAAACAAGTGAAGAGGACGAAGAGAGGAAAAATATAATTATATGGAACAAGTACTCAAGTAAAAGAAGAATTTATGCAACTAAGAAAAAAAAACAAAGACTAGGAGAGACCCGACGCTTCAAAATGTAAATAGTGTAAAAATAAAACCCAAGTGCTCATAGAAAATGATATATACAAGGCACTTAGGAGGTTAAAATATAAATAAGGAAAATATATAGCGAAACATAGCGTAATATAATCCGGAGTGTTAATAGGACAAGTATATAAATAAAAACACTTAGGATGTTAATAAACTGAATATAGTATAATAAACATTATATAATATAATAGGACATTGAAGGATTTATGAAGAAAAATGAAGCTGGAAGAATGAATTAGGTGAATATTAGCGAGAAGAGTAGTAAGCTAGGTATGCAAGTTAAATAGGTGAGGCAAATGTGAAGATATATACAGTAAAGCACAAGTAAATGTGAGTTGTAATTAAAATTATGTACTGAGAGTATATACAGAAGAAATATATGTGTATACGAGGAAGTATTATAAAGTAAAATGTTATCCGGCCTAAATAAGACTGCAACGACTGAGCATCTAAACGAGAAAGTCCCAGCAAAGGATTTAGGCATCGAAAAGTTGAGCATATAGGGACCGAAGTAGCTACGCTGACGGACAAGGAAGTTGAAGCAAGTATTTTGGTACCAGAGAAGCTCAAGGGCAAAGTACCCAGATGAAATGTTACATAAGCAAGAAATGTTTATGTAAAGCATGAAGAATATAGAAGAAGATGTTTTTGAGAAAAGAAGAAGCGTACATAGTGAGGAAAAATATAAGCAAAAGGTGTTTATGTAAAGCTAATAAAGTGAAATAATGGAGAAATATATAAGCAAAAGATGTTTATATAATATGTGAGAGCATACGTGGATACATAAATAATAATATAATGTTTCTCTGTCCTACACAATTTACATAAAGCTAGCATAGATATACATAGCGCATAAAGCATAAAGTAAGCCTTGAGTAAGAAAAACTTAAGATATGGAAAGTAAATATAAGAAACATAGAATAAAATAAATACATGGGAAAATGTATATGTAAGCGATACCAAGAAGTGTATAGAAAAGCAGTAAGAAATTGTAAATAATGTATATATAACCTTACCTTGAGAACATGCCGCATGGATCACAATCCAGGACCAGTCAGGAGCCATTGGAAAGCACCAATCGAGTCCATACAGGACTTAGCCATTCGAACAATAACTAGCAGAAGTATCCCCATTCTTCAACTAGGGATTCCTAGAAGATAAAAGAAATATAAGAAATTATAATATATGAATGAAATAACTGCAGCAGTAGACAACGAATTAGATAATTTAAAAAATAATTCAATAATAACAAACCTTAGATCAAATCTTGCCAAGTATCTAATATTGCCAAAAATCATATTCACGAGGCTTATATTTGATTGTATTCTTTAGCCCATCCAATGCCAACACACGAAGAAGCAAATCAAGTCGAAGCCATTTTACCACGCCTTTCAAGGAACAAAGAACCGATTACGAGACTACGAACTATGGCAGACAGCATTGCAAAAGAAGACCGCTACAAGCACCATCTACCAGGCTTTGCGTAAACAAGCAGTCCGCAACACAAAAGCAAACTACTTAAATGGAACGTCGGACAGCCGACAGCGAAGGAATCTACAAACAACGACTTATTCAGTCACTAAAAGCGTAACGTATAATTTTCGTTTATTAAAGCTTATTTACATCAAGTTTACTGTAAATGTAATTTAAATATCATTATTATAAAGTGACACAAGATCGCATTGCAAGTCAATAACTTGAGAAAATAATAAGATTCATAAAGTCATGATATGTTGCAAAGTTATATAATGTCTAAAAATAGCATGTTGAATTAAGTCAGCAAGTAAAATAAATTAAGTGATTTGATATACCAATGTCAGCAAATTTTGGATAGGTCAAGAAATATAACTGAGTCATTAAACTGTTATAATGCTGTTAGCAAATACTTTATACACAGACGGGAAAGTCTATATACTATATAATTTTGATAAATTTGTAAATAATGGATTTAAAAATAAGAAGTAAAGAACAATGATTAAATAGAATATAGACAGGACCGGCATTTGAATTTTATTCTAAAAAGAAATACGTTTAACATACCGTAATATTGTTAATATAGGATAGGTAATTTATTTTTAGATAGAGCCGCAATAAGTTGATTTTTAATGCCGAAGGAAAAAATTCATTATCTTTATAGATATACCCCATTAACAGACCTTTTCCCAAAACTAACAGCTATAAAGACAATGAATTAAGGTCACCTCTGTTGGGATGGACGCATCTTAATAGAGGAGATATCATATGAAAGGCAATTTATTGTCCATAGACATAAAAACCTTGTTTAAAAAATGGCATTATAAGCCAGTATAAAAAGATGTTCTCAAAACGAATAGGTTTGCACTAGATCAATAAGCTTAAAGAAATCAAATCGAGAGAGTTTTTATCATTTATAATTAGTAATAAGTTAAAGACAGAACCGTATTTAAATAATACGTTGGTCACGTAGTTGCTTTATTAACACAAACGTAAACCGTTATTGGCCATAGAAGCAAATAAATTTTGAAATAATACATCTCCAGTAAACAGCCGGGTTTATCAAATTATGATTTTGTTAATAAGACAACTAAAAACGTCACAAATAAGAAAACATAGGATAAGATTATAACATTGTTAGTATAACTTGTAAAACTATTTTTCTTTTGTTACAAGTACCTATAACTAGCACAAAGATCGAGGCAAACCATACAAGAACTTACTACATGAAATGGAAATGGGTGAATCTAAGCCACAACAAGTCCACTGACGAAATATATATTAAATTATAATAAATTTAGGTGCAATACAGTATGTCTTCTCGAATTGAGGTCGGTTTTCTCTCTTTTAAAGCAAATAAGTCAGGTTAAAACGTTGAGACCAACGTTATCAGGGAGGGGGAATGTGTGAACTAATTAAAATCATTAATTAAATATCACCCTGTCGTAAGTTTGAACTTGAACTTGAAAAATGTTATATAAACATTCACTGTTAATTATAAACAACTTGAGTGGTCAACGGGAGCGACTTTATTCCTTAATGATGCAGCCATCAGCATTTTGTAACATATAAATACAGGCTTTCGGGTCTCTCAAACCGATCAGTCTAGTTGCGAGGCAGTACACAGGTACGTGTACTTCTAGCTGTTCTATCCCACAACCCCCATAACTGAGAACACTTATGCACAGGTATAAGGTTGTCAGGTCCTTACCTAACCTAAGTGAACGTATGCATAGGTATACGGCTTTCGGGGGCTACTAAAAGTGTAGAGAGAGTCGAATTTATGAAGTATCAGAACTTCTAGTAAAGGGATAGTTTTTGGGGAGTTTTAAAAAGTAGTGAAAGTGCCTTAGCAATTTGTGATACCCTTAAAAGACTTACCTTATAAATATCAGAACAAATACCTAAATAAAAGACAACTCGCTCACATAAACTTTATTAATAAAATAGTGACGTCGCTTGCTAGACAAACTTTTAACTAAGCCTCCCTCGAGAAGACATGCATTTCATATTAATTGGGTAT
>MU183703.1:108769-129569 GCA_016904865.1 Pissodes strobi | reverse complement strand
CAGGTGTCGAACTTCCTGATAATAAGCGTCTGTGTCGTATATAGGGTCAACTTTGTCTCCTAACAGATTCTCAAGCAATTCCGCTTTTCGTGCGAAAACTAGTTCAAATGGAGTATAATTGTGATATGCACTGGGCGTAGTGTTATATCAGAAACTGTAGTATTTGATTAGTTCGTCCCAGTCGGTTTTTGCTTCGTTAATATACATACGTACATATTCATTAAGGACTTTGTGATTTCGTTCACATCCTCCAATGGTTTGACTATGATATGCTGTCGAAAATTTGTGATTTATGTTTAATAATTTTGTCAATTGTTGCAATATCTCATTCCTGTACTCTGTACCCATATCCGTTCTAATTTCTCTCATTGGTCCACATGCAAGTATGAATTCGTCCATTATTGCTTTTGCAATTGTCTTTGCTTCTTTATTTGGTACTGGTACTATTTTTACGTATTTTGTTAACTCGCATTGGATCGTAACTGCGTATCGGTTGTTTTGGAATGTTTTCTGGAACGGGCCAATCGTATCAATGCATACGATGTCGAAAGCTCTCTGTGGAGTAGGTGTTATAATCATGGGTTCCACATGAGTTACTTTCGTTTTATTTAATTGGCATTTAACACAATTTCTTACGTAGTTCGCTACGTCTCTTGACATTCGTTTCCAACGATATTTTGTTCTTAATTTTTTAAGAAGCTTCTTTTGTCCACAATGTCCTCCCGTAAGTGGATCATCGTGAAATTGTCTAATTAAGTTTGTTTTCTCGTCGCGACTCGAGATAACAATTGGATCCTTATATAAGGTAGTATTTAAATTCTTCAATATTTTATTCCCCATTTCTTTCAATTTATTTATTGTGCACATTTTAAATATTAGGTCATTTGCTTTTAGCTTAACCTTATAAATATCATGATCGCCAGCCATTAATTAGTTCGAGCTTAGACAGTATTGTCGCTAGCGACATATTGCCATTAGTGATCATAATTTTATTTTTTTTAATTTTCGGCGTTTGGTCGACTTTTTGTCCTCAAGGCTATCCTAAGATAGTTGGGCTTAACGTCGAATTTCACCATAGGTAATTTAATTGTACTGACATTATCTAGGGTTTTTAAAATTTTTGGTTCTGGAATGTCGGTCTTGTGTTTTTCAATGGTTTTTGTTTCTTTTTTATTCTCTTTCCTTGACATTGCTCTCGTTATTGCTAATACTTGTACGGACTTGTTGGCTATTTCTTTTAATTCGTCCACGGTGATTCTAGACAAGGCGTCAGCTCCCACATTGTCTTTACCTTTTATGTAGGCTACCTTAAAGTCAAACTCTTCCAAATCGAGTCTCATTCTGGTCAATTTTGACGATGGATTTTTCATTGCAAATAGGTAAACAAGTGGTTTGTGGTCAGACTTGACTAAGAATGTTTTCCCGTATAAAGAAGCTCTAAAATGATTTATTGCCCAATGTATAGCGTCTAGTTCTTTCTCTATTGTTGCTTTATTTGCTCCTCCCTTCGTAAATGCTCTAGAGGCGTATGCAATGGGTAGATCTTTTCCCTCGAAGTTCTGTGATAGAACTGCTCCATATGCCTTTTTGATGCATCCGTAGTCAAAATAAATTATTCCCTAAAATCGGGGTACTGTAGAATTTTTGGGTCTATTAGAGCGGCTTTTAAGGTGTCAAACGCATTTTGGCACTGCTTCGTCGGCACTCTTCGGGGTTGGATACTTGTTTACTATGTCATATTTAGAGTCGTCTGGTAGAACGCCTGCGCTGGTAATTTTGTGTCCTAAATATGTTACTTCGTTTTGAAAGAATGTACATTTTTCTGGATTTAGTTTTAAGTTGTGTTTCCTGCATGTCTCGAAAACGCTTTTTAAATTTTTAAGGTGGTGGTTTTTTGAACAACCTATTACTATGATGTCGTCCATGTACAGGACAGCTTTTTCGGGTGTGATGCCTGCGAATGCGATGTTCATCATTCTCTGAAAGCTATTAGGGCTAACCTTTAAACCGAATGGTAGTCTGGTGAATCTGTAAATTCCTGTATCCGTGCTGAAAGTAGTGACATCTCTTGATTTTTCTTCCAGCGGAATCTGATGAAAACCTGCTTTCAGATCAAGGGTTGAAAAAAATTTGGCTCTTCCTAGTTGATCCAATATATCATCTATTCTAGGTGAAGGAAATTTATCAGCCACTAGTTTATTTTGATTTATAACCCTAAAATCTACGCAAAGTCTCCATGCTTTCTTTCCGATTAGCGATTTCTTAGGAACTAGTAATATCGGGCTGTTGTATTCTGCTGTTGATGGTTCAATAATTTTGTCTTTTAGCATTTTTTGAACTTGACTATTTATTTCGTCTTTTTGAGCATGCGGTATTCTATAGTGTTGTTAATTTATCCGTACTTAGGGCAAAAATGTCGGAAAATGCTTTACATAGCGCAATTGTTTAATTTTTTGCTAAGTCTGGTATCTGTTTGTTTAGTTCTTGCTGAAGAACTGATTCTCGATTTTCTACTATATTATGTATGCTGTAAATATGATAGTTTTCTAGACTTTCTGTTTCTATTTCTTTGCTTTTTATTGTGACACTATCGAGCGCTGTGTTTAAAATTCTGACAAAAGGACTTTCTTCAGAAACGATTGAGGACGCTATAAAAACACCTTGGGTTATCTCTTTGTTTAAGATTACCGAACTTCCTTTTAGGCGTTTCAGGTTTTTTATTTTTCTTATTATTTCACATCTTGGAGGAATTGTAAGGATGTCATCTGCTGGGCCTGAGTTGATGTTAACGTCTATAAACCGTTTTTACGGCCATCATCCAGTTGGCATAATCTAGGTGACATTGATTTTTTACTATAAAGTCTCTACCTAGGATTCCATCTGCGGGAATAGGAAAATCGTCGTTGACTATATGAAATTTGTGGACTACTTGATGTTCTCTGAAGTAAAGTTTTGTCTTTGTAGTACCTATTGATGCTGCCGCACCATCTGTGACTCCTTTTATTTTGCAGACTTCAGCTTTGTTTATAACCTGTAGTGGGTTTATTTTTCCTCTTTTGAATAGTGATATGTCAGCGTCTGTGTCTATAAGAAATACAATCGTGTTGTTTCCAGTCATTTCCGAGTTGATAGATACAAAGTTCGAAAGTGTGAGGTCCAAGTTAAAGATTTTTACGACCCCTGACTGGACCTTGCTGAGGGTCCTCGGAGTTTTCCGGGTTATCTTCTATTGCCAGCTGCCTTACGTATCGGTTGTTTTCTCTAGGCCTATACTGCTGGTTACCCCTAGCTCCATTTGCATAATGTTTAGCTCTGCCTCTGTAGGCACGATCAGTTCTGTTGTTGTGGCTCTGTCTCCAATTATCGTACTGTGCATTGTTTGGGCGATAATTACCTCTATTGCCTCCTCTAAATGTGCCACGCCATTTGGTTGGGTAAAATGGCCTTGTATGTAGCACTGAACTTACTGATGTCTCGTTATTTACGTTTAAGAATTTTGATAATGCATCTTGACAGTTGTTGAATGTTCCGGCTTCCATGACCAATTTAGCCTTATCTGAATTTGTTATTAGGACCTTAACTGTTGCGTTTGTAGCGTAGGTTTCGGCTATTGCTACCGGGACTCCTTCGTGGATGTATGCTCTCTTTAACCTTTGTGCTAGGTCTTCCATCTCTGAAGCAAACCTGGATTTGTCTTTATTGCCTTGTTTGAGGCTGAACAGCTTTGCACTGGTTGTTTGCGAGCTTTCTATCATAATTCATGCTCTTAGTTTGTCTATTATTGAGGTTAAAGTGTCGCTTGCTTCTAGCAGGTCCCTGGCCTTTCTAATTAATCTTGTCTTTACGTAGGCTGCCGCATCGGCTTCGTGGTTTTCTGAGTTCACCTGTAGAAGTGTAAGAGCGTCAATCACGGTTTGTAGTTTATCGGGTGCGCCATCGAATTCAGTTGGAAAATGTTGCTTGCGAAATTGAAAAATTCGGCGTTTGTCATAGCCATATTGAAATCTGTTTGCGTATCTTCCTCTGATTCGGTTCCTTCTATGTCTTCTTCCAACACTTCAGGGTCAATATATTCGATATACGAAGTAGGAATCTTATATAGGACTTTCAACACTTGATAAGCTCGTATTATTTTGTCTCTTGTTGAGGTAAAGAGTTTTTTAACGGTAAGTATTTGTTCATCGCTTAGAGTTTTGCAAACTGACCGAACGACTTTGATAAATTTATTGTATAAGTTTAGTAAATTATCACAAATTTCTTTTTTAACGTTTTCCGCCTTTGGCGTCTGTTTTTTAAGAATTCGCTTTGCTTCGTTATTAATAGTCAATTTTATGTCCTGTAGCCTGGACAAGGTCTTTTCCCACTCGTTTATAAAATAGATTCGCTTTTGCTAGTATGGCGGGGATACGATGACTTATTACATAAAATAGTAAAGTATGCAAGACACTGTGCAAAAAAATAGAGCGAAAGTAAACTTAAAATTATGTAGAACTATTTAAAATAAAATTGATATGGATCCCCCAATAAATAATCGTAGTATGACGGTATGGATCTCATATATGTAAAAATAAAGCGTAATAATAATAAGTATCGGTGAAAAAATAACGGTAATAATACATTGGTACTAGTAATATAGCCTATAGATATAGGACGATTAATCCTAATAGTAGAAAAAAAAATAATAATGATAATATGCTGTAAAATCGTGAAATTTTAAAGTTCGCTTTGTTCATTGGTCACGTAATCACTTAATTTTACAAAAATTGTCTCACTCATCCGTAACTGTGGTCCTATGAGCTGCTAAACATCGGTTGCCTACGCTCTGATGACCATGCTTCTAGTTAACTGCCGTTTCACTCCCTTCCGGTAAGCGACTCTCAGTTTTAGAATTAGTACGGCTATAGCTGCTGCCACTAAAATGTATATTGCTTTTCTCATGTCCATTGGCATCCTGATTTCCTCTTGCTCCACTATGAAGTTGGAGTTTACCACACCAGAGTCGGTGATCTCCGATTGCTTGGAGTTGGTCGTACCCATATTTCACAGGATCCACCGAGGCACATAACACTCAAAACTCACGGCACACGTTGCGAATGGCAGGGTCGCCATTTAGAACTGTTGAATAATACTCCAGGTAATATTTGAGTTCTGTATTCACATTAATTATTACTTAAGATTCTCGTTATGATTATCATTATATTATGTTGTAGAATACTGCTTATACTAATTAATACCGATTGTCCCTCGGTCTTCTAATCTCCTATATATATCGAGTTGATGTAGGTTCAAGACTTGTATATATTATTATAATAACAGTGCAAGGTCGTCAAGATTAAGTCATCCTTGCTATCTGCGGTTGGTAGCGCGTTCGTTCAATTGAAACAATAATATTACGTGTACCAGGTAATATGAATAACCTTCGCTTAAACCTCGAAGCGGACGGATTACCTTCACTGATCTAATTTCTGAAATACGGAGTGTTTTCTTGATACCCTACAGAAGCCTTGGAAAAAAGGTCGTTGGAAGGGCATCGCGATTATTTTGATTCACCTTCTCCAAAACACTGCGCTATGTTAACTTTAAAGGGCGAAAATATGCTAAGTCCAATGGCTGCAGGAGGTGGGTCTAGTTTGGTGGGTAATAGTAGAAATAAAATTTTAATATTTTCACAATCTTGAATAACAGTTACAGTCAACTGATTACTCGACTTGTCCCCGATCAACACTTTAGGTCCATCCAGTTTGTTTGTAGTGCAATTGAACCATCCACTGAAAGACCTATTGTGTCTACGCTGTATAGCCTTCATCTGGCCATCCAGGATAAAGATGCTTGCCTTATATTATACTTAGTTCAAGTCGGAAATAATAGTCAGTGACTCATTTTTAGTTTTAAGGCACCCCACGAGGGGTAAGGAAAGAGAGAAGGAAATTCCAGTGGCGGATAAAATTGCTTTGTAAATTATTATGTTATAATAACTATATAATGAAATAGTAATAAGTAGACTTAAGCAAATATCCACTTAAAAAAATAGAGCTTATGCACATAAATATGCATGATTTTAGTCTAAAATATGCAAAAAAACGTATATTCAAAATTATTCCTACGTATAGTAATAAGCAACAAAAATTGTACTACAAACAAATATACTAAGTATTCATTTAGGAAAAAAAGAGTCATGGATGATAAGGGGTTTTTCTTATCATAAAATACCATATTGAAAGTTGCATCGAAAGTTTATATCAAAAATCAATAAAATTTTACGTTTACTACTCGTTATCGGAGGTTTGATCAGAATTTGATTCAGAATCATTACTATCACTACTTTCGGAACCAATATTGATAATAAGGGGTTCAACTATAACTTTGACCGTAGTATCCAAATCCCACATTTTTAGTTTTATGACATGTTCGATACACTTCTGCCAATTATCAGCTGCAACGTTATCAATAACTTCGTTTAACAAACTAACAAACACGCATACACAGTTTTTACCAATGCATGTTCGCCCACAGTGAATAAAAACGCAAAAATGTGATTTGCGTTGAAATTCATATAGTTTCCAAAAGGAGAGTTTAAAAAAGTAAACATACAAACACACGAGTGTTTATAATATAGGTATATAATTAAAGAAATGCATTTTTAGCAATAATATTAAACATTATCATAATTAAAACAAAAATAAATAAAGAAAAATTAACATATCCTATAAAGACATCGGCTGTAAAAAAAATGATGACGGCAAGTTATGTTCCCACGCGGTAACCCATCCAAGTACTAATCACGCACGACGTTGCTTAACTTCAGTGATCGGACTAGAACTGGCATTTTCAACGTGCTATGGCCGTTACCTGTACATTTTAGCTTGTTCATAGAATAAAAACAAAAATATTCGCATTTGTAATATTAGTTAGGATTCTTTAATAATACGCACTGGCAGCTTCGGAGCGGATTAATTCACTGCACAAATTCGACACGAAAATCTAATGTCACCAGGAATAATATCAACATATGCACGTAGCATATTTACCTTATAATCTTGAGCCGATATCCTTTGATTTGGGACAGTCAAAAACCAGCCTTTTAAAATTTTACTGTTTTAAACGTCTGGACATCTAAATAATTCTTTCGACAGTTCGTTTAATTTAAAATAATAGTATGCTTTTTATCGTCTAAAATCCGTTTAAAAACGATTTTAAATGGCAAAATTGTATAAAAATCCGAAAATTCGAACTTTTTAGGACGATAGCCGTGGCTTCGGACGAAATTGTCGTGGAGTTTGAAGCGAAAATCAATTTAAATTCAACCGTCCATTAAAAACAAGCTGTGATATGGATCCAAATACACTGCGAATATAATATAATAAAAATAATACTTTTGACGGTTCGTCACATTTTAAATATGCTTTTTAATCGTCTAAAATCCGTTTAAAACGATTTTAAATGGCCAAATTGTATATAGTACTGTCCTAGCGGCTAGAATCGGTTTACACATTTCCGTCCCATTTGCCGAGATTTACCCTCATACCTCCGCGTAAGATGTTTACACATCAAAAACTCAAGGGCATTCAAGATCAAATTATCTTAAAGTCATTCAAGGTAAAAGACATCACAAAACAGTGCAAGGACCTTCAAGGTCATACACGCTTGAAGCAATCCCAAGGTCATATGCGCGACCTTCAACAAAACTCAAGGATATTCAAGATCAAATGTCAAGGACATTCAAGGCGAAATTAGGTCAATGTCATTCAAGGTCGAGTACACTTAAGACCAAGTGGGCGGGGTCTATCTCAAAGTCACCGGAGGGGGTAAGGGGCAAAAAATTGGAGGGGGGAGAATTGAGGCCGTCGATAGCACTCTACTGTGGATTAATTCACTGCATACATTCGACACGAAAATCTACAAAGCTTATTCTTTTACCAGCTACTCATTTTGGGCCGACATCCTTTGATTTGGTAAAGTCAATAATAAACTTTTGCAAATTTTAGTAGACGGCTACGACTCAAGATTGTTTTAAACGTCTGGACATCTGAATAATGCTTTTAACAGATCATTTAATTTAAAATAATAATATATTTTTTATCATCTAAAATCCGTTTAAAAACGATTTTAAATGACACAATTGTATAAAAATCTGAAAATTCTATCTTTTTAGGACGATAGCCGTGGCTTCAGACGAATTTGTTGTGGATTTTGAAACGAAAATTCATTTTAAATTCAACCGTCTATTAAAAACCAAACTTTGCAAGTTATATAAGAGGGCCATGACTGAATATTGTTTTAAAAGTCTGGACATCTGATTAATACTTTTGAAGGTTCGTTTAATTTAAAATATGCTTTTTTATCGTCTAAGATCCGTTTAAAATCGATCTTAAATGGCAAAATTGTATAAAAATCCTTCATGGACGTCCTGGATTAGCTTGCGACGGCTTATAATGTCACAATCGGTTTACGCATTTCCGTCCCATTTGCCGAGATTTACCCTCATACCGCCGCGTAAGATGTGTACACATCAAAAATGTGCAGATATAAAAACCGAAAAAATTACCCTTCACTTTTAGATAGGAAAATCTATTAATATATAATTAGCCGTAATGTTACTGTAATATTTTTAACCTGTTCTGACTCTGTTTAGCCCGTTTTGACTATTTCTAGTCACTTTTGGTTAGTCGTTCAAACAACTTTCCGTTAGTTCCAACTTATTGATGTGTAAACATCTTACGCGGCAGTATGAGGGTAAATCTCGGCAAATGGGACGAAAATGTGTAAACCGATTCTAGCCGCTAGGGCGGTATTATATACAATTTTGCCATTTAAAATCATTTTAGTCAAAAGTATTATTTATAAATTATTATATTCGCAGTGTATTTGGATCCATAGCACAGCTTATTTTTAATGGACGGTTGAATTTAAAATGAATTTTCGCTTTAAATCCACGACAAATTCGTCAGAAGCCACTGCTATCGTCCTAAAAAGTCCGAATTTTCGGGTTTTTATACAATGTTGTCATTTAAAATCGTTTTTAAACGGATTTTGAATGCTAAAAGAGCATATCATTACTTTAAATTAAACGAACTGTCAAAAGTGTTATTCAGATGCCCAGACGTTTAAAACAATATTGAGTCATAGCCCTCTTCTAAAATTTGCAAAATTTAGTTATTGACTTTCCCAAATCTAAGGATGTCGGCCCACGATTACTAGGTAAATAAGCTGTGTCCATATATTGATGTTATTCCTGATGGCATTAGATTATCGTGTCGAATTTGTGCAGTGAATTAATCCACTCCGAAGCTGCCAGTAAGTATTATAAAATAATCCTAACTAATATTAGAGATGCGAATGTGTTTGTTTGTTTGTTTCTTAAGCTTTCACGCATAAACTGTTCTGATCATCATGAAAATTTGTACAGATATTTTCAAGAGTATAGTAAAGAACATAGGACACTTTTAGCTTTTACCCGAGGCTTCGTTCGCGTTGATTTTTTATTATTTTAAACTTGGTTATTAAACCTTTATTTTTTATTCTCTGACCAAGCTAAAACGTACAAGCAATGGCCATAGCATGTTAAAAATGCCAGTTCTCGCCCGATCACGAAGTTAAGCAACGTCGGTCGGGGTTAGTACTTGGATGGGTGACCGCTCGAGAATCCAACGTGCTGCTGTCGTTTTTTTACAACCGATGTCTTTATAGGATATGTTTACACATCAGTGTCTCGACTACTACCAGATTCGCTCAATTTTTTTTTAGTCATTTTGAACTGACTCCGATACGTTTTAATCAAATTTAATCTTTTTGGTTAGTTTTGGTTAGCTGCAAAAATTCGGTTCGTTTTGATTAGTTTTAACTTACTTTAATTTTTGCAATCTATTCCGATACGGTTTAGCCAGTTTCAGTGCTTTTGGTTACTTGTGATTAGTTTTGGTTAGTCATTCAATCAGCTTTCGGTTAGCTTTAGTTAGTTTTAAATTATTTTAGTAATTTGAACCGGTTCCGATACGTTATTGTTAATTTTAGTTAGTCGGCAAAATTCGGTTAATTCAAGTTCGTCTCACCTTATAAGCTTAATATTTTTAATCTGTTCTGATTATATATATGTTTTAGCCCATTTTGGTGCTTTTGGTTACTTTTGGTTAGTCGTTCACTTTCGGCTAATTTCAGTTAGTTTTAATTTATTTTAGTTATTTGAACCGGTTCCAAAACGTTATAACCAATTTTAGTGTTTTTGGTTAGTCACCAAAATAAGGTTAATTTGAATTAGTTTCAACTAACTTCAATATTTTTAATTTTTTCGATACGTTTTAGCCCGTTTTGGTGCTTTTAGTTACTTTTGGTTAGCTTTGGTTGCTTATTCAATCAATTTTCGGTTACTTTCAGTAACTTTCAATTTATTTGAGCAATTTAAACCGGTTCCGATACGTTAAAACAATTTAAACGTTTTTGGTTAATAATGTAGGTCGTCGGAAAAATTCGGTTAATTTGGGTTAATTACTTATTTTATTCTTAATCTGTTCCGATATGACTTAGCCCATTTTGGTTACTCTTGATTAGTTTTGGTTCAACATCTTTTGATTAAGTTTAGTTAGTTTTAATTTATTTTAGTCATTTGAACCAGATCCGATACGTCATATCCAATTTTGATGTTTTTGGTTAACTTTAGTTAGTCGCCAAAATTCGGTTAATTGTTAGTTTCAACTTATTTTAGCCCTTTTTGATGCATTTGGTTACTTTTGGTCCATTTTGGTTAGTCGTTCAATCAACTTTCGGTTAATTTCAGTTAATTATAATTTATTTTAATCATTTGGACCAGTTCCGTTACATTATAACCAATTTTAGGGTTTTTGGTTAGTCGCCAAAATTCGATTAATTTAAGTTAGTTTTAACTTACTTCATTATTTTAAATCTATTTCGATGCGTTTTAGCTTTTTTTGATGCTTTTAGTTACCTACTATTGGTTAGTCGTTCAGTCAAGTCTCAGTAAAGTTCAGTTAGTTTTAATATATCTTAGTCATTTGAACCGGTTCCGGTACGTTATAAGCAATTTTAATGTTTTGGTTAGTTTTAGTTAGTCGCCAAAATTCGGTTAATTTGGGTTAATTTTAACTTACTTCAATATTTTTAATCTATTTCGATATGTTTTATCCGTTTTGGTGCACTTAGTTACTTTTGGTTAGTTTTGATTAGACATTCAATCACCTTTCGATATGTCATAAGCAATTTTATTATAATGCTTTTGGTTAGTTTTGGTTAGTCACCTAAATTCGGTTAATTTGGGTAAGTTTTAACTTACTTCAATCTTTTTAATCTATTTCGATATGTTTTAGCCCGTTTTGGTGCTTTTAGTTATTTTTGGATAGTCATTCAATCATCGTTCGGTTACTTCCAGTTAGTTCCAATTTATTTTAGTAATTTGAACTGGTTCCGATACGTTATAACCAATTTTAATGTTTTTGGTTAGTTTTGGTTAGTCACCAAAATTCAGTTAATTTGGGTTAGTTTTAACTTACTTCAATATTTTAAATCTATTTCGATAAGTTTTAGCCTGTTTTGGTGCTTTTGGTTAGTTTTGGATAGTCGTTCAATACACTTTCGGTTAGTTTCAGTTAGTTCCAATTTATTTTAGTCATTAGAACTGATTCCGATACGTTACAATCAATTTAAATTTAAATATACAAGCTAACACGATCTCTCACGCTTACGAGACGTTATGTGTGGCAAATGTAGCATGCACTTTTTCACGATTTGAGGCCCTATTTAGGAAAACAGAAACATTTTCAATGTTAAAACAAAACGATAACCTAAACCCGCAAGCGCGACTATGCAACAGATCTCTCACAGGGTACATGCTCGTTTACTGTTGCGCCCGACGGTCGTAAAATATCAGTACATTTACGACCGTCGATCGCGAACCTCTGTTAAAATACAGCTGCTTCAAATGCTCCGCGTCCCGCGCGTATACGGGTCACAATGAATTTGGCAGCGGTGCACGTTTTGTGCCGGAACGCTGTGTCCGCATTTAGAATAAGCGGCATTTTGCGAGCATTTCATACCAGATTTATTGTTAAATATTAAATATTACTTTAAGCCGCTCACGCTGGTCTGTTTTCGAACTAGTGACTGACGTCACTGACTATTATTTCCGTCTCAAGGTATATATATTTGGGTAATAATATTCGAGCTCCAGTTATCGCAAACATAATGTTGGTACTTGTCTTAGACGTGCCTACTATCCTATGAACATGTTTCAGCTTAGCGAAGCCAGAGTCATAAACAAGATTAATATTATAATTTGTGATATTACAGGGAGGTACATTCTTTCGAGACGTGCAGCTCTCTTCTGAAAGGAATCCAGCAGCTTTAGGGTATGCTTAGGTGCGGCGCCTCAGATATCTGAGCAATATTCTAAGCACGGTCTTATACGATTTGTAGGGCAAGAGCAGCTCCTGCAATGTATACAGTTCGTTGTTACTAAATAGCCCACCAGGCTTCTACGAGGCTGATTTTTCAATGTTAGCAACATGGTAATGGCAGGACATATTATTGCTGTTGACCGAGACTCCCAGCAGTCCCACTGACGAGGAAAAAGAAATGGTCCATTCGGCCATAATGATGTCAGAGCCCGCCGTATTGGCTTTTTTGGTAAACATGGATGCTTAGATTTTTGCTGTATTGAACTAGACCAGATAATTGTTGTAATCTGCTCCTGTCTCAGAGCTGGGCAGTAACTAGCTACAAACTTAGCTACTTTTTTGGTAGCTAATAACTTATTCAAGCTACTTTTTTTAAAAGTAGCTTGAATAAGCTGTGTATTCATAACCTACTTTGAAAAAGTAGCTAGCTACAAAAACAACCTACTCAAGCTACTATTGGTAGCTTAAACTACTTTTGGTACTTAAAGTTAATTTTTGGTTTTGAATTGCCAAGTATTTTATCCCTAAAAGTAAAGCTAAGTAAGCTTCACCGTTATAAGGATATTAAGTTGTTTTCTGCAGTAGTAGAAAAACTTCCCAGTTCTTTAGGTCTACGATTTGAAAACCTTTTTTCTTTAAATCCGAATGCAGAAGAAGCCATTGTTGCAGCATTAACGCTTACCTCTATCAAGCTTCGTTGGTTACGAGTCTTTAAGGAAAGTAATCCAACAATTGACAATAGAGATATTCAAAAGATTTTTATAAACAAAGCTAAACAAATTATGTCCAGCCAGGAGTTATGCAATAATGTCACTACTGAAACTGAATCTGTATCTGTAATCGATTTTTTTGTATGCAATAAAGCTATTGTTTCTACGTCGAACCAGTCAACTGGGTCATTAATGGATATTGAATAGACCGACAAAACTAATCAGCCCAATTCACTGAAAAGTAAAATTGAGTTGGAACTTTTAAATATCTTAGTGACAGAAGACAAACTCTTGTTAGCTTAGAAGAATATCCTGTTATTAATATATACTTTCCTAGCTGTTTCAGCTTCAGTAGAGAGATTATTTTCGTTTGCATTCTATATTAATGCTCCAAGAAAACATGAATTTTCATATCATCTATTTCAAAAATTAGTTATGTTAAAAGGAAATACTATTTACATGGTCATGGGTTAATTAAATAAGTATTGCTAATGCTAAGCCAATACGTGGTTGGTTTTGGTTATGACTATGTTATCACGGTCTTTTTCTTATTATATTTTTGTCTATATGTTAGATACCAATAACATATTGTTACGTTTTTCCCGTGGGTTCTTAACAAAATTACAACTTGACTGTTTTCAACTAATACTCTCTTTATTCACTACCACTGTATACAATTTAACACTTCAAACTAACCCAATCCTTCTGATGTTCATCTACGACCTTTGACAATGTTCTTCAATGGTCTTGTTAAACCTCGGAACCATGCCGTCTGATTGTGGATGTAAGGCGGTAGTCCGTGTTTTATGGATGTTGAGTAAATCACAGACTTTCTGGAAAACCTTGGATTCGAAGTTGCGTCCTTGATCTGAGTGCAACTCTAGCGGAACACCAAATTTGCTGAATAAGTTATTCACAAGGACCTCTGCTATGGTAACAGCTTCTTGATTGGGGACTGCAAAGACTTCAGGCCATTTACTGAAGTAGTCAATTGCCACTAAAATGTACTTGTTACCATTATTTGTTTCTGGAAAAGGGCCAGCTACGTCAATGGCGATACGTTCAAACGGTAGGCCCACATTATACTGTTTCATTTTGCCCCTAGATCTTGTTTTGGGTCCTTGGCTTGCGGCACAGGTTGAGCACTGCCGACACCACGATTTCACATACTGGCAGTAGTTGACCCAGTAAAATCTGTCGCGAATCTTGTCAATCGTTTTGTTCACTCCGAGATGAGCACCAGACTTTCCATTATGAACCTCTTCCAGAACTTCCGATATCTTCCTCCTTGGTACCACTAACTGTGTCTTCACTACTTTTCCATCGGCGCTTTCCCAGGCTCGTTTAAGAAGTCCATTTTCCACCACCAGGGAGTCAGTCCCACTGAGCCCACAGAGATTTAAAAGCAAGTCCTTTAGTTGATATCTCGCTCCAGCTTGGTCTTGGTTGATGTTCTTCTTTAGCTCTTAGCAATAGTGCCATTTCACTATCTTCAAGCTGATCCTTTTTAAGTTGCTCTGTGGTCCACTGCTGATCAACCTCAAATTTCGTTTCCCTAATGGTAGTAATTCCTTCTTGTTGAACTATTCTTTAGCAATGCTTACAATTATCCTCGCATGGCCTTCTGGATAAAGCATCTGCATTATTATGCAATCTCCCTGCCCTGTGCTTAACCTTAAAGTTATATTGTTGTAACTTTTCAAGCCATCTGGCTACCTGTCCTTCAGGCTGTTTCATATCCAAAAGCCATTTAAGTGCTGCATGATCAGTCCTTATTAGAAATTCTTGCCCGTACAGATATTGATGGAAATGCTGAACAGACCGTACTATTGCCAAAAGCTCCTTTCGGGTTAAACAGTAGTTACGTTCAGGTTTCGAAAGTGTTCGACTGTAGTATTCGATAACACGTTCTTCTCCTGCTTGTACTCGCGATAAAACTGCTCCGATGCCGGTGTTGCTGGCGTCTGTGTCCAATACAAATTTACCCTTTTGTTCCGGATATCCCAATATTGGACTAGAACATAGAGCCGCTTTTAATTTCCTGAACGCAGAATCACAGTTATGATCCCAGTTATAATTTGCTCGTTCTTCAGTGAGTTTATGTAAAGGTGCAGCTATATTTGCAAATCCTTCGACAAATCTTCTATAATAAGTACATAATCCAAGGAAGCTCCGCAGTTCGTATTTGTCGCGAGGACGAGGCCAGTCTTTGATTGCTGTTATCTTTCGTTGATCAGTTTGGATTCCCTCTGATGACACGACGTGCCCGAGAAATTCAACTTTTTGTTGGAAGAGAAAACATTTCTTTGGATTCAGTAAGAGCTGAGCATTCTTGATCCTAGTAAAAACTTCATGCAGGTTTTGTAGGTGCTCTTCGAAAGTTTTTCCCATTACCATTATATCATCAAGATAGACCAGGCATGTCTTCAAAGTGAGGCCTCGCAGAACAACTTCCATAAGACGCTCAAAAGTAGCGGGGGCATTACATAGTCCGAAGGGCATAACTTTAAACTGATATAAACCACTTCCGGTAGAGAAGGCGGTCTTTTCCTTATCCTGTTCGTCAATGCCTACTTGCCAGTATCCGCTCTTTAGATCGAGTGTTGAGAACCAATGAGAACCTGCTAGTGTTGTCAACGTGTCGTCAATTCTGGGAAGTGGATAGCTGTCCTTCTTGGTGACGTCATTGAGCCTTCTATAGTCCACGCAGAATCTGGTAGTCCCATCCTTCTTGGTGACTAAGACAACAGGAGATGACCATGGACTTGATGACTCTTCAATAATTCCATCTTCAAGCATTTTATCCACTAGTGTGGTAACCTCTTGCTGCTTCGTCACTGGTAACCTCCGAGGATGCTGCCGTATGGGGTGTGCACTCCTAGTGTCGATTTTATGTTTTATGATGTTCGTTCTTCCAGTATCGCCATTTTTCCTTTCAAAGGCTGTGCTCTGCACTTTGATAAATTGTGTAGCTCTCTTCAGTTCTTCGGAAGACAGATGTTGCCACGACTTCTGGAAATGTTCTATGACTTCCTTAGGTGATGTTGAGGGTGTTACTTCTGTCTGCGTTTCGCAACTGGTTACCCACTGCACCGGCTCACAAGTGGCTATTACATCTCCTTTATTGATTTTGATGGAATTGGATGATATATTTGCTATCCTTATCGGTATTTCGCCGTCGGTTTTGACTAGTACTTTGCCTACGAGGTGTTTGCAAGGCAAATCGTGGTGTTGGATAAGTCCGATGCAGCCTCCAAAATCCTTCTCCAATTTCCCAAAAATTATCTGCTCGGTATTTCTGCTTATTCTGACAGTACATGCCGCCACTACTTTAGTCGGTGTGCCATCATCTGTTTTGTTAAGGATGAACTCTTCGGTGCCAAACTTCAGAAGATTAAGCTTGTTGTCAAAAGAGAATCCATGTTGACCGATAAGATCCATCCCCAAAATAAATTCGTCTTCGATGTCGGCGACTAACACTGTGTGGTGCAATTTAATTCGTCCCAGTTGAAGTTCGATATCCATTTCCCCAAGTACTTCAGCTGTCTCACCGGTAACTGTATGTAAAACTACATTCTTTGATATGGGTAGAACTTCTACTCTATTTACTCTGTTGGACCTTATCAAAGATACCGCCGCACCAGTGTCAACAGTAATTGTTATGGCTCTTCCGTTGATCTTTCCTGTAACTGTTAGACTGTCGGCAGCTTTTCCTAGGCTTTTTATGGAGACGATCCTGGGGGCTTTATCATCTTTAGCCAACACCCGCCCCGCAATGTTGACTAACTGAAGTTTTCCTGATTTGACTTGGAGGCCCTAGCATCTCTGGATGGAGATCTAGACCGTAGTTGTACTCGGCAGTCTATTTTGAAATGCCCAGTCCTGCCACATCTATAGCACTGATTTGATGTATTTCGGTTATGTGGCCTATCTTCCATTGGCTCCCGGAATCTCGCCGTGGCCTGAAGAACTTCCGTTAATTTCTTCAAAATTTCACCCATCTCATTTAATTCACAGCTGTTTGTCGGCTTTTCTTCCTGGATGGATACGGCCCTGATTTTTGGCTTGGAGATGTTACAGGCCGCCTCGATTTCTAGCGCTCGACCCAAAGCTTCACTGCTGTTATCAAATTTGGCTAGGCGTAGCATTTTCTGAGTTTCTGGATCTCTGATACCATCCACGAAATATTGGGCAGCAAGTTCCTCTTGAAATTCCTCTGTCGCTCCCGGGTAGGCCAATTGAATGAGACGTCTAATGTCTGCCTCAAATTCTTACAGGTTTTCACCAGGCTTCTGATACCGAGACTTTACTTGTGCCTGATACAGTTGTCTTCGGTGTTGGTCTCCAAATCGTCTCTCCAGGACAGCTACAAGTATGTCATATTTCCCTTGTTGGCTGATGGGAATGGTCTGCAGTAGTTCCAGGGCAGATCCACGAAGCGCTACCACTAGTGATGTAGCCATTTCTTCATTATTCCAACCGTTGGCAACAGCAGCGGCTTCAAATTGTCTTTTGTACATTGTCCAGGATGTTTGACCGTCGTACGTTGGAGGTTTGATGTTTTGTCCTGAGGCGAATGCCCTCTCGGTGGGTGCTTGGTGTTTTAGTCTGGTAAATTCTGCTTGTAGATTCTTCACTTCTTTCTGTACGTCTCCTACTTCTTTTTGTACATTTCCAACTTCTTTTTCAAATTTCTCATTTTGTCCGTCCAATATTTTCTGTAATTTTCCTTGCTCGCCTACAATTACATCCAGCATCCATTTTTGAAGCTGGTCCTGCTCTGCTTGTCTTTTCTCTTCCTGATCTTGTAAAATTTTCTGAAGCCGGTCCTGTTCTGCTTGTCTTTTCACTTCCTGGTCTTGCAAAATTTTCTGAAGCCGGTCCTGTTCTGCTTGCCTTTTATCTTCTTGATCTTGAAAAATTTTCTGCAGCCGGTCCTGTTCTGCTTGTTTTTTACGTTCATCCTCTTCCTGATCCGCTTGCCTTCTACGTTCATCCTCTTCCCGATCCGCTTGCTTTTTACGTTCCTCCTCCTCCCGATCCGCTCGCCTCTCAGCATTTAAATTATCCATGAAATCGGCCAACATTTTATTTATTTGCTCCATTTCTGCTGTTTGTTGCCTTGTATTGACCATAGAATGTTATAAAACTTTACCAGAATCCAGCAATCAAACGGTCTCGTTGACGTACTTGTACTTCTTCTTTGAAAAATACCTCACAAGTGCGGTCCCTTCACAATCCGACTTCTGACACCAATTGCTACGTTTTTCCCGCGGGTTCTTAACAAAATTACAACTTGACTGTTTTCAACTAATACTCTCTTTATTCACTACCACTGTATACAATTTAATACTTTAAACTACTCTTATAACTTTACAACAAATATCTATTCAACACTCAATGATTAACTGAACTAACTGACTAACATTCGCCTTAGGTCTGCTTATATATAATCTCAAATCTACCACGAATATTCGGGAAGTATTCCGAGGCCACTCTATATGATCTCGACGAGGCCATCGAGATAATTCCAGTCCAGCGATCCTGAACCTTCGCGGCCGGCCGGGCGATGATTCATACGGACAGAGAAGCGAGAGGCACGGGCGCGGCGGCTAGTTCTATAGGGTAGCACAAAAACGTTCGGATGGTTGTTAGTCGTGACAATATCTTTTTGAATACCTATGATTTTGTTCAAAATAAAATTGTTGCTGGTTGCTGAAATCTTTTATTTTATTTATAAATTGAACTTTTAAAAATGTACCTATGTTGGGGTTTGGAACCTTCGGCAACATGCACCAAAACGGAGTTTTATCCACAATACCGAAACAGAATTATTGCACTCGACGCGAGTTTCGCTAACCATGTTAGCATCATCAGGAGATGATTAAAACTCTGATGATGCTAACATGGTTAGCGAAACGCGCGTCGAGTGCAATAATTCTGTTTCGGTATTGTGGATAAAACTCCGTTTTAGTTTAAAAATGTAGCTTAAAAGTAGCTTTTAACTAATATAATATATAGTTAAGTTATCAAGAGCTTAACTACATTTTTAAAGAAGTAGTTAAGTTTAAGTAACGTAACTTACACATTCCGAAACATTAAAATTTGAAAGGCCGCTATATTTAATATAAGGCTTTGTTTATTTATTGAGATTAAAGTATGTATCAGTTTTCACACATGCTTCTTTAAACAGATTTAAAGGATTATCAAGTAACTCTCCAAGCTTTTCGATTTTCTTCTCATATTCTTCATTTACCACCTCAATGACATGATGCGATTTCCAAATTTCTTGGGGCTCAAGTCTTATATCAGAACAAAGATGCCCATTACCCACCTAAAAAATCTGAGTATTAATTTATTTTAAACATGATATTAGATAGAAAAGCACTCGAAGTTATGTTCTTTTTTATGATGTATGCTAAAAATTTTGAAGAAATTATAAGTTTCTTGAAAGTATTGTAAAGCAATAGAAAAATCGATAATATTAACGAGAGAGAAAACTTACAAAAAATCGTAATAGCCTTGTAAACTTGATAAGATATTAACCTTAAACCCATGAGTATCACCATAAGACACCTTTAAAATTACGGATAAGTGGTTCACGGAAGGCTTGATTGATTAACATTTCTCTAACGGTTATTCATTCCTCTGACTTGACAGCACAAGATTTATTCTTTTGGAAATTTCTTAAGGAGAGCTGCGAAACTCAATAATCGCCGCAAAGTTATAAGAAGCTTTATTGAGGCACTTAAGTGGTATAATTTTTTAAGTATCTAAACTTTTTAATTTGCTTTGTTATCTTGGACTAACTGTTTCCTTTTTGCAATATTTGTAAATAAATGTTTTTAAAATTTTTTAGTGGTTGATAGTCTCGAAATATTTTTTACGTTATTTACGATTTAAAATAGTAATGTCTTATGGACCATCCTGTAGATGGCATTTTTGTATAAAATAGTGGACGGAATGGTTAAGAGAGGTGATGCGCTCCATGTTTTACCCTCATGGATTTTCATCTTATCTCGTGCTTTCTGCTTTCTTAGTAACGGTTACATTTTAATGAAATCATGAATCCTTCGGAAAGATTTATCAAACATGACATTTAAAACATCGAACGGTTGCTAAAGCAGTATATTGTTAGCAAAAGAAAAATGACACAAAAATAAATTATATATGACTTACCCCAAGGCAGTGTAAATATTCAGTATCGCCATGCTTAGAATCTCCCACATCTAAATCTTTTTCTTTCCAAGGATTATAAATCAGCACATCGCTTGACTTGCAGTCAGTTGAGGTCACTCTCAATTTGAGACCATGATCATCAATATGTCTAACTTCTACCACGGAAGGTGCTTCCAAGAATAGCTGGAAGAAGATTTATTCATTCTGATCATTGGTCATTAGAAATGGTAAAATTAATTTATTCATCCTGCAGATAATATATATTGATTGACGACCATACTTCGACTAATAGATTACTTTTTATTTGAAAGGTTAGAAAAACATTTTAAATAGGGAAGTTGTAGGATTTCTTTTATTGGCGCCAGAATTTAATATCAGGAAAAATCAGTGAAGCACGTAAATCGATTAATAATGCTTGTTGTTTTCAAATAGGGCACCAAATATATTATTACATAATGGTGTGGGCGAACGCTCCCACGTAATGTGTAGTTTATATATATATATATA
>MU183703.1:67414-94976 GCA_016904865.1 Pissodes strobi | reverse complement strand
ATATTACAATCAATGACTCTAATGACTATAATTAATCAATGAAATGAATGAACAATACAGAGTATAATACAGTACCTAGATGACTGAACATCCATACGTGCTAACATTATTTGTCAATCATATATCTATCTTTCTTATATATGCTACACATTTCTACTCACAGACCTTGTGTTTCTACTTGCCTTTTACTGTCTATTGTCAGAATAGTACTGCAAACTTTTCCAAATTATTAGAAATATACAGCCTACACTCTCTCCTATATACACTTTGTTTACTAATACATTTAATTTTCAAAGGTAAAATGTTCAAAATTTTTGGAGCCAAGTAATTAACAAATCGTAAATTTAAACCTGTATAACTATTTGGAATCTGTAACTTTTTATCTTCTCTAGCCCTAGTCTCATGGGTATGATTTACATGCTTGCTAATTTCTTTATTCTTAAAAACAAAATAACATATTTCCAAAATGTAAATGGAACGTACATCAAATATTTCCAATGAATATAGCAATCTCATCGAATAGAGCTTGCTCTTCTTATACATTACTTTGATAATATAATTTTGGACAATATTTAGGGGTTTAAGGGATTTGTTGTACAAGCCACCCCATACCACAATGCAGTATCTTAGTAATGATTCTACAATAGCTTTATATACAGAGATTAGCAATTTTTTGCTCAGTATTTCCCTTAAGGCATGAAATTTATAGATTAGTTTCCTTATGTTCTTTGTCAGGTACATAACATGGGAATCCCCCTTTAAATGTTTGTCCACAACAATGCCCAAATACCTTGCAGACGACACTTCTTTAATGGTTCCATTCAAATCGACAGCATGAATATGATCAAAGCTAGGCCGATTCGCTTCACTGAGGGAAAAAGCAATGTAGTTTGTTTTGGTTACATTAAGTGATAATTTAAAAGTGTCCAGCCAATCTTTTATTTTTGTAATCCCATTTACTGCATTAGTTCTAGTTTCGTCCCAAGTTTGACCACAAAAAATAGCCGCCGTATCGTCCGCAAAGGATACTATTGATCCACTTTCCAGTTTTAAGTCTGTTAAGGAATTGATATATGTAATAAAGAGAATAGGACCGAGCACAGTACCTTGAGGCACTCCAATTATTATATTTTGTGGATCACTCAATGTGCTTCCAATTTTAACAAACTGCTTTCTATCTCGGAGGTAACTCCGAAAGACATTCAACGCAATACCCCTAGCTTCATTTCTGCATAAAACATCCAAAAGCATATCATGCGGTACCGTATCAAAGGCCTTTGCCAAGTCCAAAAATACTGATATACATTTCTTTTTATTCTCAAGATTGTCAGTTACTGTCTTTGTTAATTTATAGAGTGCATCAACTGTTCCCGATCCGCTGATGAACCCATACTGATTATCAGAAACAAGGTTATTTTTATCTAGAAACCTCAAGAGTCTATCTTTGAGACATTTTTCAAAGATTTTTGTAAAATTATTTATCAAACTAATTGGGCGGTAATTCTCAATTTTTGTATTGTCACCGGACTTAAAGATTGGAGTGACGACTGATACTTTAAATTGTTCCGGTACAATACCTGTGCTGAAGATTAAATTTATTATATGTACAAGAGGTGAGATCAAATATAAGTGTGCTTCCTTGATGACCCTAGTATCAATCATGTCTATGCCTGGTGCGCTGTCATTTTTTAGACTGCTTATTTGTTTCACAATTTCATTGTTATCAACCGGACTTAAGAACAAGGACTGAGGGTTAAAATTTATTTGAAATTTACCAGTTGGGGTTTGAATTTTTTTAAACATTTCGATTCCAATATTCACAAAATACTTGTTACAATAACTGGCCATACCCTTGGAATCCTCAAAACCATCTGAGTTTTCTTTGATTGGAGGAATACAGGTCTTTGCGCGTGAAATATTATCTGTTGCATCATGGATCAATTTGTATATATTTTTTTTAAATTATAGCCTGCACTCTCTATTTGACCTTTGTAATAGTCATGTTTGGTTTTTTGAATAATTATCTTCAAATTGTTTCTATATAGTTTATATACCTGGGTATCTGTGTCACTGTTTTTTGATAATAGTCTTTTTTTCATTTTGTCCCTTTTTTTTATGCTTAATACCAAGCCTCTAGTTATCCAGGGCTTACACGTTTTTACTTCTTTTTCAACAAAGGTTCTCGTAAAGGTGGCTTTGTCGCGAACTTCCATGATATATATTGCAGTTATTTTTTTTTTTTGAAAAAAGGGGATTTTTTTCAAAAATATTTTTTTTATCACCCTGGATATGCTTTTGAAAATTCTAATTTTATGTTAATAATATGTAAATGGGCCACTTTAATTGTTTCCGTAATAAAAAGTAATATTTTTTTTTCAAACACTTTTTTGGAAAAATTCACGTGTGACCTTAAAAAAATCGAGATTTTCATTAACTCGGCTATAATTCGAAAACGGTAAGAGTTAGAGGTAAACTTTAAATAGGAAAAAAATGGGTCTCGTGGAGTACTATAATGTGCCGTATCCAGTTTGATTGCACGACGTTTCGTTTTCTCCAAATCGACCAAAGGTGATTTTTATATTTTCTTCATTTGTTTAGTAACGGAAAGATATCTCAAATCGGTTTGCGCCAGTGTCTGCGCCATCTTAAGGTCGATCGAAAAGCTCCTATAAAGTTTTTCGATAGGAGTTTAAATATGGTAGATAGTCGATAAAATGTAATTTTTGTCTTAAAATTTAGCATTTTTTTTTGGATTTCGGCACGAAATAGGGAATTTCGTAGGGGGATTATCTGTTTAATTTCGAATAACTTATGGGGGGTTTTTGGGTGCGTTGAATTCGATTTTCGCATTGAAAAGGTCGAAAAGTTGATTTTTTTTTAAATGTATTGTTTTACCACCCTGCATATGATTTTTGAAATTTTATTTGTAGATACGTTGGTGATATGTAAGTGGATCCTTCTAATCGTTTCGCTAATAAAAACATTTTTCTAAAAAAAATAATTTTGAAGTGGGTACTTTAAAAAATTAATTTTGATGTGGGTACTCTGATGGGGGTATTTGGGGGCGCGAAGTTCGAAATTTTGATCTAAAAAATCGCACGAGTTTGTTGTACCGAAATATTTCGCAAATAGGGGATTTTTTGGGAAAATGTGTGGTTTTAACACCCTGCCTGTATGTAATTTTAAAAAATATATATTTGTACATGGGTGACATGTACGTGGATTTACAACGCGCGATGAGCTGCTTATAGTACGAATGAAGCGTTTTACATATTCATTGCGAGAGTGTTTACCGTGTTACATAATCACATTAAAACTTTATAGAAAAAAATAAAAACGGCCGCCCCTAAAAATCGGCCGCCCGAGGCGACTGCCTCGCCGCCTCACCCCTGGAGACGGGGCTGTTTTATGTTAGATTTAGTATATTACTCGGTATATTATTGGGGTCTAATATTTATTTATTAAAAGTCTCCAGTTTCGTTTTTTCTTTTTACCCAAAAGATTATGATTATGTTTAGAACAATAATTAGTAAGAAAGAAGTGCATTTGAAAAGCTGCAAAAAAAAATTTTTGAAACATCAATTTTTAGATGATTTTTACAATTTTCAAAATGAGTTAAAAGGCTGTTTTGATATAGATAGTTTAACAACAGCTCAAAAAGAAAATACTTTTTATTGTAAATATCTAAAAATGTGTCTTCGAACTCATTAATCAGTTTTTTAAATATAATATAGGCTGTTGAAACTACGTTCACGAGGATATAAAAGAGCCCCACGACTTAAGGAATTAATGAAATTGTAAGAATCTGCTACAACACAAGGTTCATTTAAAGTTAAATTTTCTTTACAAAATTCACAACTTATTTTTTTTTAACAATATGACAGCAATATCCACTTAAATGAGTGATTAACTGGCATTTCAAATGCTCTGCTGTGTCTTGTGAATGTGACAAATTATTAAGAAAACCCGAGAGAAAACCTTTCAGAGCCTCTATAATAAAAGGATTAAATATTTTGAGAGCTAATCATTTTGCTTTTTTATAAATGATGGAAAAAGGGCCTTTAAACTACGGGAATATCCATGTTTTAATATTTTGTCTCGTTTTAGTTCATGAAGTTTTTTGACCACTGAGGGCATATAGCAAACATTGCATTACAGCCTTTATGAGGCATAATTACACTAAATATTACTTACCCCAAAATTAGCTAACAGGAACAAATTTTATAAACTTGCTGAACACAATGAACAAGCACCAAATAAACTCTTATTACACAAAAGCAACAGGTCAAGTCCAAACATTTTGGAAAGCTAAAAACATGAACTTTAGATCTTTTCGGCGAGTTTCCACCGCACAGCATTGTTCACATAAATTTACACACACGAAAGTGTAACGAAATTAACAGAAAAACAATCAAAAAATCGAACAGAACAATAATTAAGAAGCCGGTCGAAAGTACGCCATTACGCCAACTGACAGGAGGCACTGATGCAGTGTTGCCAGATCTAGAGTTAGTTTCATACATTATTTGGGATGTAAACTATTAACGTATATTTAGTTAGTTTAATTTTTACAGCATTTGTTGAATGACATCTGAAATTATGTTTTTAAATGGAACTAAATATTTATACAAAATAATTAGGTTATTGGTTAGCAACGTTTATTTTCTTAAAGGTTTTGATTCCGTTATTGCTTCACTTTCCGGTTTTTATATCTTTACTTTTCAGATTTCAAATATTTATTTATATTTAATATAACTATACTATAATATACCAAAGCAAACTTTTACATTAAGTATCTAATATATTGTTAATTGTAATCTTGGAATCCAAGACGAATATTTTACGTTTCTTTGAAAAATAATTTGTGGCAAATAGCAAGTAGCTCAAATTGTGATAAAGCCCCCAATCTGGCAGTACCGGATACATGACGTCGAGATGGGAATTGACATTCCAGTCGCCCAGCGTGGCAATCAACGTTAAATACGGAAGTAGGTGCGATAAAATAAATAATACTTTTACTGGGCTCCTCTTGCCTCCTCTTAATGCTTTTCTTATGGGAAAAAAGTATAGACCACTTTTGATGACGTCACTGCTAATTTTAATATTAGCTAGTTGGCCTAGTTGTAGGAGGTATTGGTCTCTAGCATTCCATTATTTGAGTGATTATTTACTTGCATTATTAAAATTTTTCTTACAACAGCTAATCATTTGATAATAGCGCAAGTTATATGTTTAATAACATGCTAATATTTAAGGAGGTTATTCTTGGATTCACTTTGAGAAAAAAACTTTATATGAACATATGTCTTACAAGTCTGAACTTTTGAACTACAGGCTGCTAAAATTTTAAGAAAAAATCTTATTTTTTTCATAACTTTGGTATTACTCTAGATATTTTTGTGAAATTTGGTACACGCCTTCTATGCATCAAGATGCCTTTTCTGATGTACAAACAATTTTATTACTTTTACCAGTGGCATCTGTACGGGTTTTGAATTGGAAGTTTTTGGTGAAAAATATGTTACGCCACTGCTTTTTCTTAAAGTAAAAATTATTTCTGAAATCGTCATTCCTTTCTGAGCAAATATGATCTCTTGATCTTTTTTGGTTCGACGTACGGTTTTCGAATAAAAATATTAAATTAAAATGGAGAACACGTTGGGCGCCAAAAATTTGTTAGGCTTTTTCTTATTTTCTAAATGTTATTGACTACCATCACTTCAGCTTAGAAGGAACTGATAGTGAATAAAATTAAATTAATTGAAATTATGGAAATTTTCAATTACCGATGCTTAAGCCAAAGGGATTTGTCGTTGAATCGTACAAATTAGGGCCTAGCTCAATTGTCGGAGAGTAGGGGTGGGTTTATTTACTTAAGGCACCACCGATTTGTTAGACGGCGCTTGTTGGAAATCTCCAAGTTGAAATATGGAACTAACCCTGGCTTACACTTCGCAACAAAATAAATTATTAGTTATAAATCAGCGATGAACGCCAGAAATTTACCACCGCGACACCAAACTGCTGTTTCCAACGATTCGCCGGCGTAAAGTGAGCTTCGCTAAATTTCCAGGAACCAACGTGAAGACAAAGAAGGCTTTCTCCAAAATATTCACTTCGAGAATTTCAACTGACCAATCATACAACACGCAGGTCACATGTCACCTCCAATAATCCTTCTTTCCGATTTTGAAAAAAAAATCCCCGAATTTCGATGTACTGAAGTCTACTCTATTTGATTACACGAGACAGCTAAAAGAAAATACTTATTTGACCCGACATTTATTAAGAGAAACGTGCCAGAATAAAACTCATTGGCCGCCCTGTCATCGAATGGCGACGACCTTCCAAAAATCGCTACCCGTCAATATCGCTAACTGAGGATTTGAACCGAGAACGAAATCTACGTGGAAGGAGAAAATGATCCATTATCGATTCTAAATTTCAGGGAGAGGCTAACTGCAATTCACTATCGATTGCCATTTCATTAACGTATCATGCGACAGATGTCATCACTCATCACCCTAATATATATAATTACGTCCGGATGGATAATTAATACACCATTTTGTCAATAAGATAAAAATATTAAATCTTGACATTCCGGCGACTGAATACAAAATGAAAATTTGGCCATTACACGTCTCTACTAAAAAAGATGTGGGTTTTTGCCAATAATAAAGATTTGTTTGTTGGTATTGTTATTGAACCTAAATGCAGATATTAAAAAACACTATGAGAACAAAAATCAATACTTACATCTAATAGGTAAAACGTGTGTTATACACAAGGATAGCCATAACGTAGAAACCGATATTATTGGTTTGCAACACGTTTTTTTTTCCTATTGAAGTCAAAAGTAAAGATTTTTATTAAAAAAACAAACCTAGTCCCGGAGAGTCAAGTTACAAATGCCCGGCCCCGGTAGTGGAGTCGTTAGAGCGCCACCAGTTCTGTCCAACTTAACTGAAAAAGTTCCGCTGGTATTGTGCAGGGTGGCTAGGCTGGCTTATTGAATTAAAGGAACTCAAGCTTAACTTAACAAGAAAACACCATCTATTTTAAGGAACAATCTATTGGCTACTAATTTTTTTTTTAACGCAGCAACAATACTACAGTAAAATTTGTAATCTTATAAGACAAAGGAATGTCAAATGACTATTAATGTTATTGATAAATAAAGTACAATATGGAGATTGTACGGAGACCAATTTTATTGTTAACTCTCGGTGCTGTATACCTTACAACTAAATGCGCTAAATACTACAATCCGAAGTGATCACTTTGATTTTACCTAAGCTAATTAAATATATGTATGCGTGCGCTGGTTGCTGCACCCATTATACAGGTAGCAATAATAATAGGTAATGTTAAATGGCCACAATAATCAATGGACCCAATAAATGAATGAAAACAATAAAATTATTGTCTTAAAGCCCGACTGTCAATGCTTAATTTATATTATAAAGAAAGAAAATTCAGAGCGGTTATATTACTCGATAAATGAATGAAAGGAATAAAATTATTGAAACTGTTTTAAAGCCCGACTGTCAATGCTTGATTTATATTAAAAAGAGAGAAAATTCAGGGCGATTAATAATAATAAATGAGTAAATAAACTTAAGCTTCTGTAGGATACCACTTAGATTCGTCGAACTACGGTAGAGGTGCCAGACACCCGGTGGTACTGCTAGGGCACTGGCCCTGAGGGTGAAACTAGCAGATGACCCGCCAATAAAATGGGCACGGAGGCAGGACTTGTAGCCACGTATTTGAAAGTTGCAGCCTGCTAGTAAAAGTGCTGGCCTGGTGGTAAAAGTTGTAGCCTGGTAGAAAAACCCTGATATAACCCAATACGCATTAGACAAAGTCGCCTTACTTTAATAGAAAAAACTATAGCCCCTGCATAAATATATTATCTTTATAAAACAAATTCCCCCAAAAATGAATTTTCAATGACCATCAGCAAATAAAAGAAATATTGAGGTATAGAAAACTTGAATATAACAAGATAGGTATGAGTCACCCCTAAAAGAAAATATAAACTTCCCCATATGATCAAACTCAAGTTACATTAAAATAATAAATTCAGATTTGATAAAATGGAGTAGATAAGATAACGCATGGGACGCAAAGCCAATAGTGGTGAGGCACAAAAAAGGTTAACACGGTCTTATACGACGAACGTGGAAAGCCTCTAGAAATAAGGGAAAATCCATTAGCGTCATGGCGTCGTCCGCGTGCTTCACAAGCAATAGGGAAAAAATAATTCCAGAGAAAATGCTTACCTAGTACAGTATTCAGATCCCGATAAATCGGCCGTGTCAAAACACAAAGAGATACCACAATATATCCCCAAAGAATAAGTGGAATTAAATCACAATATTAAAGGTTGAATCTCTAAGACTGCACTCAAACAGAAAGCTTCTCTTCTCGTCGAAGGGTCTAACTAGAAGAACTCTCTGTTCGTTTCCGTCAATTTACCTTTCTCATTCTACGAGATTAAAAAAAACTACGTCTGAACAGCAAGTAGGGAGGAGCTGAAAATGCCAACTGATTCGATAAGAGGAATAATTCTAAGATAATAAACGACTGAGTTCTCGTTTTATTATGAGGGTAAAATGACGGCGGAAGCCACAATTGATGAGCTACAATTAAATTTTTCAAGAAATGCTAGGAAATACTCCTACGAAAATGATAAACCTTTAAAAATCTAAATCGAACGCGACCATCACGGGAGGATAGCCCATTCCTATTACTCGGAACGAACAACCGAACATTACAAAAACTGCAGCCTGCCGCGTGACGAGATAAATATATAAAGCATAGGTCCCAAAACGATCTAACGATCTCAGAAATGATCGACCGGTGATTGGAGTCCGGCAACTAGGGGGTTCGAAAAAGTTATGAAATATTCAAACCGAAAATAAAATATAATTTCGACGAGTCTAATGAAACGTAAAAGCGGGTTTGACTAACAAAATTCTTAAAAATATAAATCGGTTCTCTGGTTGTTCTACGGTAATGTAATATAAATTAAGCAAAGCTATCCTAATAAAGTCTATTCAAAGATATATCGTTGACCGCAATTTGCATTTTAAGACATTTTACAATACCTTTTAAACTTTTTCTACCTGATGGTCAATAATTTGGGATGTTGATATGCAGGATCAACCTTAAAATTTTTATCTGGCAATAATTAGGTGAACAAAGAATAAATGTTTTTAAATGTATTAGTTTGTTCTTGGTCTTCCTTCGGGCTGTTTATATTTAATAGGTTCTTATTGACATTAAGTATTAATCCTAAAAGTCTGAACGCATAATGTGGCGCCCCTGGGAACCTTCCACTTCCGGAAGTGCTTTTCGTATAAATCATTTGTCATATGATGCTAAACAAATAGTTAAAAATATTTGCGATTCGTTAATAAAGTCTGGGCTTGAAAAAAGAGGTGCTGTGAAAAAAGCAAGTGACGTGACTAAAGTTCCGTTATCTACGGTAAAGAATATTATAGTTCAAAAAGGCTTCAAAAGAAAAATTCGAAAAGACGCGGGAGTGAAAAAGTGTTTAGACGAGAGTGACAAGGATCTAGTGAGAAGAAAAGTTTATGACATATATAAGGAAAAGTTAGTACCGACATTTACATACTACACCTAAAAATTACAAATTACGTTTGATCTCCGATGAAACTAATAAAACCTGTAGCTGCACTACTCTGTATAATACTTTGAAAGAGATGGGCTTTAAATATAAGATAATAAATAAAAGACAAACAATAATGCAATCCGAAAGATTACGCAAATACTACATCAACACTTAGTGCAAATGTTATTGAATTATTGAAAAAAATTATTTCCGAAATACCAAGCGAGAATTGGAAAAATTCTGTTAACCATATCATTAAAATTGAGAATACATATATTACTTATACACATGATATAATAGAACCTCTAATTATAAATGTATGTGAGGATAGTGACAGCGAAACCGAACTAAGTCTAGAATAAAAATTTTGTAATATATAATATAAATACTTTTCGAATAAAATGCACATAATAAACAGCGAAACATGTATTATTCCGGCCCTAACGCCCTTATTTCATACTCCCAAATTATTGACCATCAGGTAGAAAAAGTTTAAAAGGTATTGTAAAATGTCTTAAAATGTAAATTGCGGTCAACGGTATATCTCTGAATAGAATTTAACAATGTGCTTCGCTTATCAACTAAAATAAATATAGTCGCAAAGTGTTATAAAAGCTAATACAAATATATCGTTAACCTATATTTAGAATAATTTGTGCCTGTCGCAAAATACAGCATTTTTTTGCTAAATGCGGCGTATAAAATGAAATTTAAAAATATTGGACACTGTCAAAATTGGACTGTTACAGGTTCATATTTGGAAAATACTAAACTTCAAAATTGGAGAATGATTTGATCACTCGGCCCCCATTTCCATTTAAAAACATATTTCGAAGGCACGCCCAACTGTCATCTTGACATTTAAAGCTATCATTGATATGTCAAAAAATTTAGAACTTACTCATATATTATCGTTCCAAATTTCATCACAATATACCGAACAGTTTGTGGTTTGGGCTTTAGATTCTCACTGTATAATTAACATCTTGTCATCTTCATCTTGAAATACATTGAGTAATCAATTATCCTGTCGTCGAAGCGTTGGATATGAACTACAGCATTACCAGGTTAGGTGAAAACATCGTCTCTTCGCTTTAGATAATCAGTGGCCGAAATCGATGCGATTAGATGATGATTTTATTAAATGGCTAAAGAGTGAAAGCCGCTATCTCGATTTCCTCAGGAGACGTAAACTTTGCCGTACGTAAAGTGTTCTTTTCACATGCTGTGTGAAACGTATAATGTTCAAAAGTAATTATTAGTGTGTTTTTGCCAATTTTCAAACCAGTCATAGAATAAGTATTTTATATTATTTTATGTTAATCTAATGCCTGATCAATAGTAATAATAATACTTTCATATTAAATCAAAGATAGTATATGGAGGGCTTTATGGAAGAAAATATACTGTCACTGCCTAACTTATTCGATTTATGTTATTGGACTACTCAAACTAACCGAAAAGAAGGTCTGCAGCAAAAACACCATCTACTTCGATTTCGATTGAGTGGGTTGATTCTTCTCTTCGTTTCTCTTCGCTATCAGCCTTCTCTCATCCACTCCTGGGTATAGGCCTCTCCATACATCTTCCAAGTTTGACGATCTTGGGCTTTGTGGTACCAGTCTCGGCCAACGGCTGACCTAACATCGTCTAGCCATCTTCTCGGTGGTCGACATCTGCTCCTTTTACTTTCTCTTGCCCGCCAGTGGTTAACTTTGGTTGTCCATCTGTCACTGGTCTGTCTTGCTGCTCCAGCTCTATTTAAGTCGTGCCACTCGTTCTGCCACGTCTGTAATCTTAGTACTTTCTCGAATCTCCTCGTTTCTTAACTTGTCTCTTAAGGAAATTGAGCATTGTGCGTTCCATGGCTCTTTGTGTTGTTCTTAATCTTTTTACACTCTTTTTTGTTAGGCTCATGGTTTCTAGGCCGTATGTAGGCACAGGTAAGATGCATGAGTCGTAAACTTTTTTCTTTAGGTTTATAGGTATACTGATGTTCCCAAAGATGTATCGCAGTTTACCAAACGCTGCCCATGTGAGTCCTATACGTCTAGTAATTTCTGCTGTTTGATTTGGTTTTCCTAGCATGATCGTATGATCAAGGTATGTATATTGATTTACGCATTCGATAGCAATGTTGTCCAGCGCTATATAAGGATTTGTTTGACTCATTATCTTCATTTTTCCAATATTCATTCTTAGTCCGACTTCTTTGGCTGCCTGGTTGAGTTGTTGCATCATTTCCATCAGCTCCATTGGGTCGCTTGAAATTAAGACGATATCGTCGGCGAACCGCCGGTGATCGAAGTACGTCCCGTCGATCTTTATACCTTTCGATTCCCATTCAAGTTTTCTGAAGACGTCCTCCAAAACTGCAGTAAATAGTTTTGGTGAGATAGTATCACCCTGGCGTACTCCTCTGCCCATTTTTGTTTTCTTGGTGATTATTTCTTCGTTTATCTTAACGTGGAATGTCGCATTCTTGTAGACGTTTTTGAGTATGGTGGAGTATCTTGAGTCTATTCTTGCATTTCCTAGAGATTCAAAGATTGACCACGATTCAATCGTGTCGAAGGCTTTGTGGAAGTCGATAAACGTGGGTTGATTACGGGAGTATTAATGTTTTAATCAATGGAATTTTTCGTTACCAATCGAGTTTTATACCTTGCAGAATCCGTGGAGAAAGCAAAAAATAATTATTGTCCTAGCAAGCGCGGAAAGTGGTAGATTTTCGTACGCGAACGATGCATAGCAGTCTTCGGTAAGCCGCTAGCCGGTGCTTGACTGGTCTGATCACGGGATGTATTTATGTCTTTGCTTTCCATTATTTTTTTATTATTTTGAATAATATGTTGCATGTTGCATAAAATCGCATATTTTATATGCAACACAATACACTAGTAACATAGATAACTGTTACTGTTTTGGATAATAACCAAATGGTTTTTCTCAGATACAAAATATTATCTAAAAAGCTTACGTCCATGTAGGGTCTACAAACTAATATCTTTTCAACATCGGGATCTTGATCAACTGGTTTCATTGTTTTGTCCTTAAACTGGATATATTTGCAAGCGGATAATCCAAGAATTTCGCATTTTCTAACATCTTCTACTTTGAAAATTGAATGCCTTAAAATTGTGAAGCGGAATGGAAAATACTTGCTTGTATTTTCCACTTTTACAGCTATTTGAAGTTCGTTCATGCACAACGTCACCTGAAAAAATAAGCAAATATTGCTATTGGTTCGTTATTTTATCTTTACGTATCCCATGTCACCAGGGGTAGATGACCAAAGATATTATTGTGCCAAACTTCTTAAGACAATTTTATGTCATTGACAAAAATATTCCAAATAAATATGTAAATATACTAATTTGAATGAATGATTCTGAGAAATATTTCAGGATCCTTTGTGGTTGGTATAAACAATTAAATTTAAAATCGTTCATGACCACAAAGGAGAGGATAGTAATTAAGTTTTTAATTTACCACTTTAATTAGAGGACTGTATTAACATCGGTTGGTAGGATTTTATTAATAGGGTGTGAATTGAAGCATGTATTATATTTTTAGGTACTTTAATAATGCAGGATTTAATTTGCATTAAATATGATCATTAAATGAAATGTTTTCTAACTACTTTCATGCATTCATCCATTCACACATAAATCTAAATACTTTACATCAGGTTAACTATGAGTAAATATCTAATATCTAACAAAACTTCTTGAGTCCTTTCTTTACTGAATTTAATTTAATTTTATTTCAAAATTTCAACTGACTGCTTTACCGTTACTTTGATTCTTCTGCAATTCTCTCAACTTAACTTCACGAGGGATTCCAAAATTTGTTATTTTTTTCTATCAAGAAAACCGATCAATAAAACAACAAAAATATGTTAAAAAATTAGATGAAATGTATATATGCCGGCAATTTATCAGTATTAATAATAGAAAAATAACTACACAAAAATTAATCAAAAATCAAAGTCAGTAATAAACATATACACGAATATTAACCGAAGAAAAACTAAAGTCAGTGATAAACAAATACTCAAATATTAATCAAAAGTAAATCCAGAACGTTTCAATTATTGAGCGTAAATAATAATAAATAAGATACTTACTTCAGCGGGCCTCTGCTTTGGAATATTAATCAGGAGTTAATTAAATAAAACCGGTAAATGGACAAATAAAGAATCGGTTTATTACTGTTAAATAAAATATCACAGCTGATCACAAAAAGAAAGAATAAGGACGAGAAAATTACGAGTAATTCTAGCAGATTAATTTCATGGTAACACTGTATTTCAACGAGAAATTGTAGGCTTTACTTGGTAAAATAAATCACATGTTTAATCTAAACAAACGCCGAAATATTCAATTGTAATTAATGACGAACGCATTAAGCCTTAATAAAAAAAAAACAACGTCAGTAAAATATGATGAAGGCCAGCGGTGCTGCAAATCTCTGCTCGTTATAGGTAAATTCAAATAACTCAAATAATCACTTAATCTATGGCTAATTAACGGGCGTCAAATCATGATTTGTTACAGGGCCGTATTACTAACTAACTATGTCTATCTGGGTATCAGTTTAGATACGTTGGTAACCGCGGCAAAAATGGTATGAAAAAAAAACTAGTTAGACCTGGCGTTATTGTAGCAACCACTCAATTACAGAGCTTGATGTATGTCAACTTAAGCGTAAGTGCTCCCCGGTCAAGTTACCGGTAGGATAAAGATAATGAACCGTTTGTTTGAATATAAAAAAATACATATATCAAAAGCCATAATAAAAATTAAGAATAACGCAAAGTCTACTAGGCTGTATCAACAATAGTGGCTATCTGATCGACGGAACTCCAGAAATCGTGACAAATTGAGAATATTAATAAAACTAGTTTGACCTACAACGTTATTGCGTCAGTCAATTAAAACTTCAAAATTTAATCCAAAATCGGATTGGATCTAGATCAAACGGATTTAGCTGAATTTTAGAATTCGATTAAATTTAATCAGGCGTCTTCGGCTAGACATAATTGGCCCAAATTTCGAAGTTCATTTAAAAGAAAATAAGAATAAAAAAAATGTTGCCTTAATTAAGGAGAACAAGTTAAAAAAAGTAAATCTTTGTTCGAAAGCAAAGCCAAAAAAAATAATTAGAGTTCGTAAGTTAATTACGCAATTGTCCCAATATATATTAGCAATGAACCCGACGACGCGACGGTAGCAATGGACCCAAGGGTAGGAAGAGACTCAACGGGAGGAATAGCCCCAACGGTAGGACCCTGAGAAACAACACATATTGAAGGTTCCACACTTAACTCTTAATTGATGAGGAACTCGGTAATCAAAATCAACCATCAAGGAAAAAGAGAAATCAGCATTTAAAAAAAAACAATAATTTACCTGTGTAGGCGTAGCCAGGTGCTTATCGCTAGATCGCTTTACACTGGGCAAGAGGGCATCTGTAAGAGTTTAAAAAGGGAATTAAAAATCTGCCCACGTGCGTCACAATGTTGAAATGATGGCGTTCACAGAAAGACAAAAAAAACTTAACTCACCTCGCTAAAGCAGCATTCAAATCCCACAAAGGACACCAACACTTAAGAAGAGATAAGGCACAAATACAGACTGAAACTTGTTAAAAATGGCCCGGTTGGAAAATCCCATCAAAGGTAAAATCAAAAATTGTTTCCAAACCGGTGCCCAAAATAACTGCTTAACTTACAAAGGTGACGTGGAGAGAGACGCAGGAGATTGAAAACTCGAGGAGCAGAGAATCTTCACTTCGAAAATCTCGCTCCTCTAATGAATGCATGGCACGACATGTTCCTCTTAATAATTCATCCAAGGGAATTAGACGATGGAAACCTGGGATTTCGATGTATAGGCATCTACCAAAAAAACTACTCAGAGTAGCCAAAAGGGCCTTGTCAAGGCCCTTTGTCATTAAGCCACTTGAACTAATAGAATTTCTTAATTATTCCGAGGCAATTAGGTACCTGCGCACGATGCCTAACTCGACAACCAATCCAAAAACAGTATGTACTACGAAAGCCGGAAACACTAAAAGGCCACCGACTTTACTTTCGGGATCCTCACGTGCAAAATTCAATAAAATTATAATTGTCTCGATCAAGATATCTTTGAAGCGAAGCCGGCCAGAATCTACGATAGCCAAAACGGCCCGTGACAAACACAATGTGAATTTTGCTAGGCAAATTTTCTTTACTGGCGAAGCATGTTTTACAAGAAGTGGTGTAGCCAACTTACATAAGGAACATATTTATGCTGATGACAATCCGCATGCCACGAAAGTAACTCACCAACATGAGTTTAGGGTTAATATGTGGGCAGAGATCATTGGCAATTTTATTATTGGTCCTGTCATTTTACCGCCACGACTAAATGGTGTGGATTATTTAGAGCATTTACAACATACTCTGCCAGATTTATTAGACGATTTGCCATTACAACTTCGACGAGTTATGTGGTGTATGCAAGACGGTGCTCGATCACATTTTACTTTAAATGTCCGCAATTATCTGCATCAATGGTATCCAAACAGATGGATCGGTAGAGGAAATGACACTCCTGTAAAATGGCCACCACGCTTGCCGGATATGACTCCATTGGATTAATTTTTATTGGGGTCTTTAAAAACGATGGTATACTTCAGACCGATTAAATTAAGAGGAATTGTGGGGAAGAATTCAAAACGCAGTCAACATATTAAAGAACGATGCAAAATTGATGCAAAGAGTACATTTAAACTTTTTACATCGTATTAATTTTTGTACTATTGTCACCGAATATTAACTAACGATAAGAAGATTCACTCTCCGTGGCGGCACGTCAACGGTATGCCTCCTTCCCCACGCGAAAACTAGCATGATACTAGCATGCGACCTTTAGACCCGGCGCACACTGGTCGAATTTCTAGGAAAGCTGGCCATAATAACGTTTACCAGAAATAAGACATTAAAGTTATTAAGTATTACACGTTTATAAAATCGTGTTTTAGACAAATAATTGTTGATTTTTTGGCTCATCATCTATATTTATATATAGAGTGTATCAATTAGCACTAACGATAAAAATCATGTATAAAAATCATTTGTATGTTCTTAAACCGTTTTAAAAAATGATTTTGAAAATTAAGGGCTCCTTCGTTGTAAAAAAAGGGTTTTAAATTTTTAATTCGATGATCCAAATTTTGTTTTTGCAACGGTTAATTCAGGAGTCTCACGAGCAAAATGAATGTTAAGTGGACGACAGAAACGCGTTGATGAGAGCCTGCAATTTTGCCATACAAGTATTTCAGAGTTATCGCTATTTTTAAAAATTTATCTAATAGGGACCAAACTAGTAAAAAATATAGAAACATCAGTGTAGCTGTTGTTCAAAAACACTTGCTTATCCCAAGGTAATATCAGAGCCATATTTACAAATTAAAACTAAATTATAAATTTTATCTGCTGATTCAGCCAAAGTATTTATTACCTCTTTTTATAATAACATCAGTCTTGCATCAGCAATAATGATTCTACCGAAATTTCAGCTTCAGTTTCACTTACTACAATATTATGGGATTAGGGGTGGGCGAAAATAATCTATTATTCGATTCACTTTTAAGAAATTACCGATTAATCGATTAATCGCCTTACCGATTAATATTTCAGAAAATATCGATTAATCGATTATTTCGGTTAATCGATTATTCAGTTATTTGCTAAAATATTAAGCGTTTAATCGACTATTCAATTTCTTGCCCATCCGTACCGAGGACTTTAAAACAGATATATTTTTTAAAATACCAATTAACAATGCGTTGCGTTAAAGGTAATTTAAGAGACATGAAACCATTTTGAAAATACTTTCAGTACAACATATGAAGCAAAAAATAGAGAAACATAAATGCTCAAACAAGACAGCAGCAGGGAAAACTGCGCACGTTACAAATTTAGCCAATAAGGGATCCTCATTTCGACGCGCCATTTTCTGATAATCTAGTTTCAGTAGTTGCACAATTAGGTATAACACCAACACATAACCTCAACGGAGTGTTAGCACGTTAGCAGTGTAGTACAGTCTTTATTTTTTTATTATGTATTTGGTCAAAACCATATGATAAGAAGGATCACTCTCCGCGGCAGCATGTCAATGGTGTGTCTCCTTCCCCGCGCGAAAACTAGCAGAATATAGGCAGGCCATGATACAAACAAAACAATCATGTTGGCAGGCGACCTTTGACGCGGCGGCCATAGACAGCTCATCCTTTTGTCAGAATATTTGTATTCGGAAATATGGTGAAATCATTAACACAAAATCAAAATCTTTTAAATATTAGTTATTACATACCTTGAGTATTGTTGTCAATAATAACTAATTAAAAACGTTAATAAATTTTTGAAACTGCCAGTTGAATACAAACTTGCACAATATGCATTTGGTGATAATAATAAAAACCATAACGTAAGTTTGACATGGCGCTGCAAACAATTCAAAAGATATCAATTGTGTTTTTCCAAAGCCAACTAGAGTACTAGAGTGCTATAAATGATTTCGTCATAAATTTGATTAAATATACCGCAATCGAAAATATCGTTTATGGCCAGCTTTTATTTAAATTCAACCTGTGTGCGGCGGAGTTCGCCGATCGTTACCAGACAACGAAAAAAATAAACGACTATTCCTTTGTAGCGCTCGCTGAACACGCATATCAAAGTTGCCGTCGTTGAGTGGGCCTTCTTATCGCTAGTTAATATTCGGTGCTATTGTTAACGGAGGTCATTTTCAACAAGTACTAAAAGTTTATGTTGATTAAATTTACTATTAATTGTTCCCAATTGAATTAAAAAAATTCCATTTTCAAATTCTTCCTGCAACACTTACTCTAAGTAAACTAAGTCAAACATTTTTCCTGCCTAAAATTGACGGATAGCGGAAATGATTAAACGACAAAAAAAATTTAAATAAATTTGTCTGTCTGCAAATAAAGTTCTACATCTTTTCACCAAACAGGTAAAAATAAGACGTTTTAGTATGTGACAATGTTAAGATATTGACGCACACTCCAAAAAATTATCTAAAAAAAAATTAATTTTGCACTGCTAATTCACTGACCAAATTTTATCCTCAAAGATAACAGCCAAATTTATATATTCAAAATAATTCGAATAACTCGGTGCGGCATCGAACACTAAAAACCGAAAATATCACGAAAACGGTTTACTTTAAGGGTACTCCTTACCCTTTTTGCTTAAAAATATTCAGGAAATTACGTCGTTAATAGAAAAAATAAAAAAGTATACTTAAACCATCAGAAGTGCAGTGAGAAAGGCCCTCTAACCACAGTGAAAAGGTGTCAATATTCGGGTTTCGCATCATCGCATCCCAAAAAAAAACACGGGTACCAATTTTTCAAGTAATACTTTAAAAAAATTTCATAAATTAAAAAATCGATTTTATTTTTTAACTGCACTGTATAGCGGAAACAGAGCAATTTCGGACTAAGGTAAGTTGCTTTAAATCGGTTTATTTTGACCTCAGGGATATGTGGTAAGATTTTGTACATAACTTTTACAGACAACCTATATATAATAATTATTTTTAATATGTGATTAATACTATTATTTCGTATAATATGTGTGGGAACACCCCAACAAGTGTATTAACTTGTAATTTTTCACCAGATAGTTTGGTGATAACACCACATACAGGGTGTTAGTAGTATGAATGAGTCATGATTGATCCACGAATGGATTTATTTAACCCCAGGTAAGCAGAAATTTGGGCATTTAAGTCAGCATATGTCAGTTCTTCATTAGCCCTTAGTCCAACCCTGGATGGTCGATCTCATTATATAAAGCTAGCGTCGGGGAAAACATTTTTAATCGTTTTCAATTTAACATATCCTGGTCTCAGTCACTGTTGTTTGGACAACAATATGTCGAAGAGAGGAAGAGCATTTTTCTACCCTCTCAAATGCGATAATGGGCTCGTCCACGCTTACACCCCCCACTTTTCATCTGGCTTTGCCGCCAACAATAATCTAGGGACAGCCGTGCAACTCTCAGCAGAGTAATGTGTGTTGCCTAAATTCACTTTTCGCATGGCCCTCCGCTCGCTACGGGGGCTCAAGAAAAGGAAACTAACCAGGTGCTAACCCAATCTAATCCAAGACATACCCAAAATCAAGAAAAAACGGTTTAGAAATACAACCTTAAAAAAAATTTAAAAAAAAAACCGACGGAGTTTGAACACGAGTAGTCGAAGTGAAGGCCAACCATGCAGACCTCTAGACCACCAGAGCACATATGGACGACTGGTTGTATCGCGAAGTGCATGAAAACAGTTGGCGGCTCAAAGTTGCACGGCTGTCCCCAGACAGAAATTTGCCGCCAGGCAGTAGCCAGGCTAGAAGAAGAAGTTATATTGCAGATTGCAGTGCAGTTCTGAATCTCACTCGAAGAACAGCTAAACGTTGTTGCTTGTTCCTTTTCGCGACAAAGGTCACCCCTTTAGGCATTTTCCTAGTTTGTTTGCACAGATATTAAAGAATATCTGGTGCACCTCAGTTATCTTTGTCCAAAATTGGATGAAAAACTCTTTTTAGGCATTTTTGCAGTAGTTAAGTGAAGAAAAAGATAGCGTCCCCTTTGGAAACTTGAACATAAGATGGCGGATTGACATTCCTGGTCGAATAATGTCTGCAATCAAAGAGAAAGCGGGATTTTATGGTTTCCGTAAAACAAACAAAAATTAAGTTGAAAAGTAACTAAGCAAAATCTCTTCCCATTAAAGATACTGGTAAAGCAGAGTCAAGGTTTAAAGGTGCGATGTGTGAACGTTGCTAAGTTGGAGAAACCTAAAAGTATTAAATTAATTAAAGACAAAAAACTCAGTTTTAATCACAAAATCAAGAACTTTCAGTAGATAGTCACTTTATGAATAACCTGTTGTTATGTTTTTACTATTACTTTCGTTATATTGTAATGTTTTATTGCATTAAGCCTATGTTATGCCAGAGTTACATTAAAAGAAAGTGCATCTTTTACTATTATTGTTTAACAAAGTGAATATACTTTTATGTTAGACAGAATTTAAATGAATCTAGATAAATAAGACTGAATGAATTTGACTGTTGAATAGAACTGGCAGCCCTATAGACTGATTCAATGGATAAGTTTTATGCGTTATTACCATCTCCAGATGTTGTCACTTTTTACAAAGAAACAACCATAGGCACAATAGCTCGGCTTAGCTACTCAGGGGTAGGTCCAGTTGTATAGGCTCACTGCTGAAATTCAAATATGTGACTGACCTGAAGTGTTCTCGGTTATTAATAAGAAAGCGTACACTTGATTGCAACTGAGGTAATAAAATTAACTAATTATTGAGCGCCACCGGATTTCATTTACCTGAAAGAAATTGGAAATAAAAGATTACCTCGAACACCTCAAGTTAAGCCAATTCAAGTGGGTCTCAGAATAAAAGAATTAATATAATCAAATCGGCTCTACCGTTTATTATTTCATTAATAAGAATGGAAGGTAAAGCACAAGAAAAGAGGAAGGAAGAAAGGAAAGACTTAAACCTAACTTAACCTAAACTTAGCTTTATTGTTAGGTGTTCTTCGTGCTGAACAAGCTCACATATACACTTAGTCGGTCAGACTGCCTCGCAGCAGTGCCACAATGGCTCGACGTAGAAGTAGTAAACTTCTAACTTGACTGGCTGCAGCAGCAATACACTAGTTCGGCTAAAAGTAGCCTGTAAATTGATGTCCGTAAATTGAAGTCCGTAAATTGAACCCTTCTGAACAATGAAGGGCTCCAAGTAGGGTTTCACGAGACTCTCGAAATTCGAGATTTCTCGTCTCGTCTCGTCTCGATTTCGAGACGATATCGAGACGAGACTGAAAGGAATTTTTCGAGACGAGATCGAGTAATTTTTTCGAGATTTCTCGATCTCGAAAAAATTTAGGTGTTGCAATAACTCACAGCTCTTACATAACATAGATACGTTCAGACATAGCGCTCCGTTAGCACGTAGTCACGGACTGACGAACTCGTCAGTCGTCACATAATTTCAAAGATAAGCAAACAATCCTCCTGCACCCCGCTACTCCCGAGTCAAGTGTCAGGTGGTCCTTATTTCAGATTCAGTTTTCGTTTATGTGCTGACTCGTTCGCAAATTATATTTTGATTAGATTTAATACCTCGTTTAATACAATAATTTGAATGTCTTGTACAATGCTATTTTTTCTTCAAACGTCAGTAAATCCGCCATTACTCGACTGTGTAGGCGGCCGTGAAGTTTCGATTTTCCTCCGCCGGAGCTTTACTTTTCACTTTTCCGCCGGCGGAGATAAAAGTGTTGTCATAGCAACATAGATACAATACAAACACACAACAAAATAAGCGTCAACAACTCAAGATCTATTAAACTACAATTTGTATTTATCACTCTATTTGTGACTGCATTTCTAAAAATCACTAATTTAGGAACAAATTAGTTACTATTTAATCGAACTTACTCAATAACTGCTTATCAATTCGGAATTAAAACGCAATCGGAGACGCAATCTTAAAAAAATAATTATTGTTGACAGTGTCCACTGACAGCTTTATGTTACATTACTATAGCAACAACCTGTGCCTATTCACCGACACCGGTCTAAGCCGTCTTGCGAACCCACTTATCTTTAATAATAATTAGATATTATTACTATTAAAAAGAGATATTTTTGCATTAATTTGTCGACATTTGAAGAAAAAACAGCATATTTTATTTGGAGGAAAAGTTACTTTCATGGCTTGCTCTCTATTACCAGCCTCACTCCGTTCGGCTGTTAAACACGAGCGCGCCATGAAAAGTATCACTTTTCCTCCATATAAAATAATATACTATTATATTTATTTACTACAAAATAAATAATTAAAATATAATTATTGATACTTTAGAAATTGACTCACGATACTGTTCGCTCAGTCTGGCTTTTCAGGGTAAAGGAATGCCATAAAGTGCCATAAATTTAATTTATGTCATATCAGTACATTATTGTGTTTTTATACCTTAGATACCATTTACATAATGGATTACTTTATGCCCGTGCGGGCATAAAGTCCACTTTATGGCCCGTGCGGGCATAAAGTACACTTTATGGACTCAAATAATTGAATTGAATTCGTATTTTTTTAAATATTTACATATTGTGAATGCAATAATGAACTAGTATGACATAAAAGTTTGTATGCACCACGGGTATTAATAGATGTGTATGTCCTCGGGCGAATTATAAACCCTCTGGCCAGAGGCCCTCGGGTTTGTAACATTGTCGCCCTCAGGGCATAAACATCTACTTAATACCCTTGGTACATAAATAACTAATATGTACTCCTAAGGATATTCTTGTGGCACCATTTTTGCATAAATTTCACTATGTAGGTATATAATATATTTTAATAGCATTCAGTTTTTGTTTTCGAGACTCTCGAAATTTCGAGAATCTCGAATCGAGATCGAGAAATTGTCTTCAAGAAAAACATCGAGACGAGAGTTCGTTAATTTCTCGTCTCGGTGATCGAGACGAGACGAGAAATTGCTTTCGAGACGAGATTTCTCGTCTCGATGAAACCCTGCTCCAAGAAACGTGGTTGTCTTTTGTGCTGAACTTATAGTGCCCGTTTGCCACGTGGGCATGTGAAATGCCTTGTATCCCCCTTAAGGTTATCCTGTCCAGATTTCCCAAAAAAACCAAACCAGATCCAGATAGATTTTTTTCCTGGTGACAATTTATCCCATTAACTGTTCACAAACTATATATATTATATATAAATGTTCTTCTGTCACTCAGGCGGCCTCACATCGTTTGCGATCTTGCACAAAGAAAAGACCACGTGTTCACGTTGTCTCTTCTATTTATAATATTCACTGTATACAAAAAAGCAACTTCCTATTTCCTGCCGTAATTTTTTTAAAAATCCTAACTTGAAAGTGAAAGTCAATTTCCATAAATGACAATTGACTCTGGCACCATAAACATTGGGCTAAAATGATATCGAGCTACGGATATCGATTGTTCTTTGGCGTCAGGCGAAACCATAGAAAAGCGGGTCAGAGTAGGACCGTGCAACGATACCTGCTCGATTAAGCGATTATTGGCAGTAATGAAATTGAAGGTTGTGTGGCTATTGTCCCGCTATTCCGGACATTAGAAATAGTAAATGTGAAGGTTTAAATTACTCCCAAAAAAAAACTGTAACACTGTTTTGCAATATTAGTTGTATGTGTGAAAGGGTGAATGCTTGAAATTATTATAGAAAATGCTGTATATTTATCAATGCATATTCAAATGCAATTTACACCTGCATTATTAAATTAAATCAAACCGAATACATGTTTCAGTTCATTCTATAGATGTAATCTCACTACCCTATGGTAATACAGTTTATTAAAGGTGGTTAATTAATAATTATTAAGATGCCACCCCCTCCTTTATGGTTTTAAGCAATAAAAAAAATCAATTGTTTATCCCGATCAGTATGCAAGTTTCAAAAGAACTGACCAAGCGGTGGGTACCGATAACACCACCAAAAACACATACATTTATTATGAAGGTAAATGTAATTATTATTAAAATCATCGCATGACTGCTTTTGCTAAATTCAATTTCAATTCTCTGTCAAGAGAAGTTTAAAGAATGAAGGAAACTAAAAATACATAATTTGTTTTGCAAGCAGCTCTGTTGGGAAAATTGGAAGACGACGTGATGCAATTCTCTTTGTCCTTGCAAACACATTGATAGTTAAATGCTTTGATATATTTTTATGTTTTCAATCCATTGGTTTTGCCATTGGCAGTTAAAGCAATTGCTGCTTTTAGTTTTCATGGCTCATTTTTAAGTAAATTTTATGGAAAAAGAAGACTGTCTTCTTTACTACAATGAATAATTAGGTTTATATAATGATGATTAGGGCATATTTTTATTTTCCATAAAAACGTCTATTTCTCTTGAAATAACTTAACAAATAATTAATTATAACATACGATAATGAATAAATAGAATTTATATTAAATAGAAACTATATAACACGTTGAGCGAATCCACGATGTATAGCCAAGATAACAAAAAACCTTCAAAGCAATTGACCCAATGTTTTGCAAAAAAAACATTTCAAAGAAATATAAACCGATAGCTATTTTCTAATGATGAATAGTGCATTTTTATTTATATCGTAGTAAATAATATTTTTGATTTTGCAGGTACGCCGACTCACTGAAACATTCATTTTTTTATTATCAACGTATAATTATTCTGCAAATATCGCGTTATTTTAATTCCATAAATCTCCATTCTGCACCCTAAGGAACTAATAAAATGTTAATAAATTAATACAGATTTGATGATTTTTTCTCCATTATTTATATCAACATTAATTTTGTCCACGTATGGGATCAGGAAGAGAAAAATTTAACGAAATTTTGGAAAATATGATTCTTTATAAAAACGTCTGCGTGATTTAAAGTGACTTGAAATTTTATTATACCAAACCATAATGAATAAATAGATCTTATATTATATAAATTGAATCACATGTTCAGTTTCGGATTCCCAAGGTGCCAAGAAAAACCTTTAAGGCAATTTACCCAATATTTCACAAAAAACAAAAAATATTTCAAAGTATTATATACCAATAGCTATTTTCTAATGATAAAACGTGCATTTTTATTTGTATCCTAGTAAGTAGTATTTTTGATTTTAGAGATATGCTTACTCATTGAAACTTTTTATTTTTTTTTTATTATCCATATATAACTATTCTGCAAATATCGCATCATTTTTATTTCAAAAACCTCCATTCCCTTAGGAGCTAATAAAATCCTAATAAATTAATCCAGTAATCATTTGTTTTCATTATTTATAATTATATTAATTGTGTCCACGGACACAAGAGGAAGAGGACAAATGAACAACATTTTGGAAGATACTAAAAAGTCATTCCTTATAAAAAAAAAACTCTGCTTCATTTAATGACTTAAAATTATGATATTTTCCTACATGAATCACCAACATAAGGATTTAGAAAATTAAAAAAAGCTGCTTGACAGGCTTAAATATTTTTCGGCAGTACATTTACATTTCATAAGAACAATGGATTAATTAATCACTTCTATTTACGTAGTAAATATTAAAATTAAACTTACAAATAAGCACAAAATATTGTTAAAAATATTACAAAAACATATTACATAGACAAGTATTTATTAGACAACTGAAACTTTACAGTCCATTAAGATTTTTAAAATGCCAACATTATAATGAAAGTAATATTCTATCCTTGATAATGATCTTCTTTGGTGGGTCATGTATAAATTTCGTCCCGAGAATTTTATTAATTGCTGTCACCGGGCAAATATTTTTTGAAGGTCTTGAGATTGTTCATTTTATTTTTATTCTGGTAGAAGGACACTTTCGTGTCTCGACGTTTGTAGAAGAAAACTGTGTGTTATTATCCCATCTAAATACTACCGCACTGCTACCTTCTTGGGCATGTCAGATGAAAATGTAAAATAAATTGGTTTAATTAAAAAGAATCTTTTTGAACTTTTAATGTTCCTTTTGCTTGAGATTCTACTAAAATACAGTTTTGTTATAGTGGTTTGGCCACTATTATTCAAAATTTGTATTTCATTCTGTTGAGCAAACACCCCAACGTGTGTATTAACTTGTCGTTTTTCACCGTATAGTTTGGTGATAACACCAGATATGTTCGTAGTATGATTGAGCCATAATTCAAACGCAAATATATTTACTTCACCCCAGGTAAATAGCAATTTGTGCATTTAAAGCATTGTATTTCAGTTACTAATTAGCCCGAGTCTGGATTGTCGGTAGAATAGATTCCATTAAATGAAACAATCCCTAAAAAGCAAGTGGCCACTCTCCGTCAAAAAAACCGTTTTTGAACGTTTAAATTTAATATCTTTGTCTCCGTCAACGTTGTGTAAACAAAAATATGTCAAATAAAGAAAGAGCATTTTTACCCTCTCAAATGCGATAATGGGCTTGTCCACGTCGTTCCCGCTCTGTTATCCCTGTCCGCGCCGGTAGGAAAAATTAGATTTTAGTACCTGAAAAACACTCACCCGTGAAGCATCGATCTAGTCATCGCTCTGCTAGAATTTCGCGCCAAGAACATCGACCCAGTCGTAGCTCTGTTTGACACCAAGATATTTAGTTAGTTTTCTCAACGTTTAAGTTTTGGTCGAAGAAAGAGGTAATAAAGTGCCTTACAAACACTCAACCGTGAAGCTTCGATCTAGTCATTGCTCTGCTTGAGTTTGGCGCCAAGAACATCTACCCAGTCGTAGCTCTGTTTGACGCCAAGATATTTAGTCATTTTCTCATTTGTTTGCACAGATATTTAGAAAATATCTTCTGTACTCTGATCTCCTTGTCCAAGCTTGGATAAGGAACTTTTTTGCGCGCATTTTCTCGGGAGAATACAGCTCGTAGCGTCTCTCATGTTAAAGGTAAAAGAAGGTAAAATGGCAGTTGGAAACTTGTAGTTAGACAAATCTGTTCATGTACTCAAGATTCGAATCAAATGTTCGAGGTCTTATATCCCTGGTGAAGTTAAGTTGAGAGAAACGTAGAAGAAGCAAAGTAACGAGGCATTTGGTGTGAACGAGGCAGTCAGTTGAAATTTTGAAATAACGAAAGTTGAATTAAATTCAGTAAAGCAAGGAGTTCATTTTAAATTAAATAATCAAGAAGTTTTGTTAGACATTTAGTAATAGATAACTTGATGTACAGTAGTTAGTTTTATGTGTGAAAGAAATGAAAGGATGAATGCATGAAAGTAGTTTTTCTTATATATTTTTATTTATGCAAATTTTCTT
>MU183703.1:29470-67014 GCA_016904865.1 Pissodes strobi | reverse complement strand
ATGCTTGAAAGTAGTTAGAAATCGTTGTATATATTAATCATATTTAATGTAAATTAAATCCTGCATTACTAAAGTACGTAATACCTAAAATACATGTTTCAATTCACACCCTATGAATACAACCCCACCAAGCTATGATGGCTGAAGAGCAGTCAATGCTAAAAATGCCGCGTACCGTAAATGGCGCCGAGATCCGACAGCCGAAAATCGAAGTATATTCATCACGACTAGAAACCAATGTAAGCGGACCATTGACGAGAGCAAGGAGGGATATAGCGAGCAGATCAAGAACAAGCCTCTCAACTGACCTAATGGATCGAGATCCTTTTGGTCAGTTGCCAAAGCTGTCAATCAGGTTTTCTCAACGTGAATACCACTACTGACCTAAGGTGGCTCAATAGCGGAAACGGCCAAAGAAAAAGCGACCATTTTTGCCGAAATATGTTTGCATCAAATTCTACCCGAAATTATCAAGCAAAGACTCCCCCAACTATCCCGAGAGTGAATTCTTCAATGCCAGGTCTGGTATTTCGCCAACGTGAAGTGAAACGAATACCCAAAAGCCTATACACTAACAAGGCCACGGGACACGAGTATCTCGCGAGAGCTTTAATTTTGGCTGCCGTCAAGGTCGAATGTTACAAATGCGGATACAGACGTCAAATTCATTTAAAGAAGGGGGATTCTTTGTGAATGTATTCGCGGAAACACATGCAAGCTGCTGTATATATATTACAATAAGTAATATTTCACTTTTCGCATGGCCCTCCGCTCGCTACGGGGGCTCAAGAAAACGAAACTAACCAGGTGCTAACCCAAACGTAACCCAAGACATACACAAAATTAAGAAAAAAACTGTTTAGAAATTTAACCGTAAAAAAATAAAAAAAAGCAACGGGGTTTGAACCCGGGCCGCCGCCGATAGTCGCCGAATTGAAACCTAACTATCTAAACTTCTAGACCACGACGGCTCTTGCTGCAAATTGATTGCATCGCGAAGACATCGAATGAAATCCTTCGAGTCAACACCACCTTCACTAGATGGCGTTAGAGACGCTTTTACCTTGACGGCAGCCAAAATTAAAGCTCTCGCGAGACACTCATCACAGGACTGGAAGGCGTTCCAGCAATAGTGCTTAATAAATGTACTGCTGAACTAACAGCTTCACTATGCAGGCTTTTCTCCCTATCATACAGAACTACATGCTTTCCTTCTAGCTGGAAATGCGCTCAAGTGCAACCAATCCCGAAGAAAGGTAAAAACGATTTCAAATAACTATGGTCCAATTGCCTTAGTTCCCATTGTTCAAAAACCATTTGAATATGTTTTCAAATCTAACTATCTAATTTGTATTATATTAACATTCCACGTCACTGTGCTTGCATTCCAAAGAACTCACCGAAAAACCTCAGCGTACAGTGCCTTTATACGAGAAAAGCCAATGTACATCGGCGATACTCCTAGCGCCATCTCTAGTTATAACGATTACTCATCCGCACTCGGCCGCTCGACACAAGAAAACAGATTGCTTTAAGTTAATCGGCAATTTCAACAGAAGCAGTCCTGCATCGAACCGCATAATTCGTGCTAGGCCAATGACATCGATGTATTTCGAACCCCAAGGCCGTGTAAGCTACACTGCAGAAATGCATTCGGCGATTCGACCAATCATTGAGTTTTCACAGCGAAGACGGAGGCAATTAAGTTAGCTCCTCTAAATTTCCGATCTTTAATAATTGAATTTTATAAAAACTAGCCAGCGGATTTCGAACAGATTTGTGTTAAAATTGATAAGGTTATTTTAGACAATCGCCGATGTTAAGTTTTATATAACTTCTCTTTATTCACATTATTTGCCCTTTCTACTTCCGAAGTTATGCATCTGCTCCCGCCAGAAAGGGCGGAGACAACGCCTTTGATTTGGTCTAGTTCTCACCTTCTAAAATTCAGTCTAGTCTCGCAACCCCCACACAAGCAAGCCGCGCTGGGCGCGCTCCCTGTGGCATGGCCGCTGGCCATGCCAGGCAGTTTCACGTGTTGCGAACTCATAATCTCTCAAGATCTCTCATTCAAACGGCATTTGTGGTACTCTGCCATTACGACATCTCGTCGTAGTCGTCACAGGCCTACAACCTACAAGTAAAAGGATGCCTTTTACTGGCTCCCGGCCATCTCTCATAAGTGAGGCGCTGTACTAAGCGTTCCCCCGGCACTCGGCCAAGTAAGTAAACTCATTCGTTTACAATCACTCTCAAAGGTAAGACGCTGTACCAAGCGTTCCCTCGGCACACGGCCATGTAAGTAAACTCATTCGTTTACAATCACTCTCTCAAAAGTAAGGCGCTGTACCAAGCGTTCCCTCGGCACACGGCAATGTAAGTAAACTCATTCGTTCACAATCACTCTCTCAATATCCTCTATGCTTTGTTATAATAAAAAGTTTCTCACAAGTGCTATTTCCACTACACGGAGTTTAGCCTACCTGTGCCACCTGCATAGCGTATTTTAGAATCTGTTGCATGTTTAAAAACAGCAATTTCACAAGGGCATCCCTGTCATGCCATATGCCTATGACTGCATATCATTCTCAAGTCTCAATTCACTATCATTTGAGTCATTCTTATTTGGAAGACGTTTAAGTACATTGTATATAGAAGATAGAAGCTAAGGAAAAACCTAGTAGTGTTTTTAAAAGTGACATTTCCTGTGTTTGAAGATAAACTGCTGAAGTGAAGTGGTGAATATATTGTACATATTAGCTTATTGTGGACATTAAGGTAACATTCATCCTTTTATTATGGCTTGTATATTACTGTATTTCATCGCAGCGTTATCTCAGTTAACCAAGCTCATACGGAGTGATTCCGCAGGAACATTAATAAATATTTAAGTGTATATAGCTGTAAAATTGCGTTCATAATCATGTACTTGTTTAGGATTAGAAATGTTGATGCAATGCTTAATTTTTAAAGGCATTATTCTTATGATATTGTGCAAGGTCGATACCTAGCACCTACAGACATTGTCCATATCATAGCACTGACTAGATATAATAATTTAATGTTTATATTTCCATCATGTCTAAAGTCATGGAGAAACTGATCAACGAACAGCTCTTAAAGCATCTCGAATCTGCAGGCATCATAAGTGATCGCCAGTATGGCTTTCGCAAGCACAGATCAACGGGAGATCTCCTGACTTACGTGACCTACTTGCGAACCAAAGCAATCAAGAGCTACGGCGAATCTCGTGTATTGGCTCTCGACATATTCAAAGCATTTGATGAGGTGTGGCATGACGGATTGTTAAGCAAATTGACGGCATACGGACTACCACCAGCACTGTTCCTATGGCTTTCCAATTTCATAAGGGATCGAAGCATCCGAGTTGGTATTGATGGACATCTCTCGGAGGAATTTAAAATCAATTCCGAAGTTCTTTATAAGGGTGTATATTATCTCCCACACTGGTCCTGCTCTATATCAGCGATCTCTTAGACAGGACAAATAATTTTATTTACAGCTTTGCAGACGACAGCACTCTTATAAGCTCATTCATGTCGCGGACTCGAGTGACCGCTGCTCATTCCCAACGCGAGCGAGAAAATCCAGTTTAACGCAAGAAAAACTCAAGTAGGTGTCTTCTCAAGAAAAGCAAACACCGCGGAACCTGACTTATCAATGACAGGACAAACACTGACTCTGGTCCATAGAGGAATATAAAAGTAAAGAGAGTATCCATTCCCTTGTAAAATATTGGCACACCGTTTAATGACAATTGACAATAATGACGTATGATGTTTACTTACACGACACTAAGGGCGGCTTACTGAACTAATGCTAATAATCTATGTTGACAAAAGATGTTCCTGTTTTATCGACAGAAGAAAGGCGGCGGGCTATTCAAATGTTATTTTTATTTTAGTCGTATTCCATATAACTAGACGGTTTATGAATTTATCTGCAACAAACGATTACAGCGTTTTTCTTAATAGAGATCAAAGCAAAGAGAGAACCCTGTAAATACATTAGTTTATCGCAGATAAATCCATAATGCACCTGGTTGAATTAAATGCGAGTATACATTAAACTTTAGGCGTTGTTTGGACCAAAGAATAGTTTAGGGTGTAAGAAAGAAAATATACACATTTTGCATTTTGTTACAAAGTTTATTAAAAAACATGCGGTAGTAAATGCAATCAAAATAACATAAAAAAATCTCTTAACAGAACAAAATAGGTAAATAGTGTTGACGTATCACAATATATTTCTAATATTCAAAAACTAATTAACTCGAATAGAACCAAAAATAAAATTTGACAGCTTTTAAAAATTTCAAGAACAAAATTCACAATAGAAAATAGCTGCTTACCAACGGCTGCTACTCGCACCACCAATACCTCCATCCACCATCGCTCCAGAATAATTTTAAATTAAAATAATAAATTGATTAAACCGGCTTTCTTTAATCAACAACCGTCAAACCGCCATTTGTGAATTCTCGACAGCATACTTTTAGCACAGCTTACTAGATAATTTATAGTAAGCTGTGCTTTTAGTTCCACTGACGCTAGCGCCTCCATGCGCGGCTGGTATTGCGCAGTGCGTCAAAACTCAATGCCAATTTTCCCATAAGAATAAAACACTCTCTTTATTTTTATATTCCTCTATGCTCTGGTCTCATCCATAAGCTTGCTGGGCATCAACGTGGACACCGTCTATAGATATTCTAATAAGTCCGCTCACTCAAGCGTGCCGCGGAAAATTTCCCTCCTGCCTGCGCCAATCCCTCACCCATCGACATTGACATTGACGTGTGTCAATGTCACGGCTTAGCCGTGACTCAGTTTTCGCAAGTACTTCCGCGATCGGACGGTGTGAATTTATTTTTACGGAATAGTTTTCGCACGATTTACGCTATACGCTATTTAAAAAATATATATGGTTAAGATGGCTAAGGGTAGTTTTTCTTATTATACTGTTGAAGACTGTTATGTAACTGCACGTGATCTCTCTTTCTTTCTCTCTTATGGAATTGGTAAAGAATTATTCAATTTTTATGAGACGAAGTGAATGAAGGTAACCGAAAGTTGATTGGATGACTAACCCAAACCAACAAAATCTATTAAAATTGATTATAACGTATCGGACCCGGTTCAAATGACTAAAATAAGTAAAGCTAAATGAAACTAACCGAAAGTTGATTGGATGACTAACCCAAACTAACCAAATATATTAAAATTTGTTATAGCGTATCGGAACCGGATCAAATGACTAAAATAAGCTATGACTATGTGAAACTAACCGAAAGTAAATGAGACGACTAACCAAAACAAACCAAATGTATTAAAACTGATTATAACGTATCGGAGCCGGTTCAATGTCTCAAATAAGATGAGACTAAGTGATTCGACGACTAACCCAAACTAACCGAATTTATTAAAATTGATTATAACCTAGCGGAACCGGTTGAATTCACTAAAATAAGTCGAGACAAAGTGAAACTAACTGAAAGTTGATTCGGGGACTAACCCAAATTAACCAAATCTATTAAAATTGATTATAACGTATCGGAACCGGTTCAAATATCTAAAATAAATTGAGACTAAGTGAAATTAACCGAAAGTTGATTCGACGACTAACCCAATCTAACCAAATCTATAAAAATTGATTATAACCTATCGGAACCGGTTGATATGACTAAAATGAGTAGAGACAAAGTGAAACTAACTGAAAGCTGATTCGGCGACTAACCCAAACTAACCAAATCTATTAAAATTAGCTATAGCATATCGGATCCTGATCAAATGACTAAAATAAGTCGAGACAAAGTGAACCTAACCGAAAGTTGATTCGACGACTAACCCAATCTAATCAAATCTATTAAAATTGATTTTAACCTAACGGAACCGGTTGAAATGACTAAAAGAAGTTGAGAAAAAGTGAAACTATCTGAAAGTTGATTAGACGACTAACCAAAACTAACCAAATGTATTAAAATTGATTATAACATATCGGAACTGGTTCAAATGTCTCAAGTGAGTTGAGACTAAGTGAAACTAACCGGAAGTTGATACGATGACTAACCCAAACTATCCAAATCTATTACATTTGATTATAACCTAGCGGAACCGGTTGAATTCACTAAAATAAGTCTAGTCATTTCGGCGAATAACCCAAACTAACCAAATCTATTAAAATTGGTTATAGCATATCGGATCCTGATCAAATGACTAAAATAAGTCGAGATAAAGTGAACCTAACCGAAAGATGATTCGACGACTAACCCAATCTAACCAAATCTATTAAAATTGATTGTAACCTACCGGAACCTGTTGAAATGACTAAAACAAGTTAAGACAAAGTGAAACTATCTGAAAGTTGATTACTAACCAAAACTAACCGAATGTATTAAAATTGATTATAACGTATCGGAACCGGTTCAAATGACTCAAGTAAGTTGAGACTAAGTGAAACTAACCGGAAGTTGATTCGATGACTAACCCAAACCAACCAAATCTATTAAATTTGATTATAACCTAACGGAACCGGTTGAATTCACTAAAATAAGTCGAGGCAAAGTGAAACTAACTCAAAGTTGATTCGGCGACTAACCCATACTACCCAAATCTATTAAAATTGGTTATAGCATATCGGAATCTGATCAAAAGACTAAAATAAGTTGACTAAGTGAAACTAACAGAAAGTTGATTAGACGATTAACCAAAACTAAACAAGTGTATAAAAATTGATTATAAAAACGTATCGAAACCGGCTCATATAAATAAAATGAGTTCAAACTTGAGAAGTATTTACTTCAATCACGTGTCCTGTACTACTCGCTACGCGCGCGTCAGTATCCCATATTAAGCAAACATAATCGAAACTAATTTTAGTGAATCAAACAAGCGCATTGAGACGGAAGCGCTACACGCTTGACCAACCCTGCCTAACACTAAACTAAAATTAACCCCAACTAACAAATATAACCAAAAAAATAAAAATAAAACATGTCACCGACGGGAGTCGAACCCTTGCCGTAGTATCACAAGCACAAAAGCTGATCCCGAAACGCAACTGCGCATGATTGCAAATAGTTATACCGCAGACGCTAGACGCTTGTATAGAAACGCAAGGAATATAAGGAAACAAAATACCTATAGTCAGCAAGAGAAATAATCATGCTCCTCAAATCCCCTTTTCGACCTTTAATATAGAGCAATGAATAATATCAATTCTTATCAGCTTAATATCACTATCGCTTTGCCTCGCTTTAATAAGTTATATAAAATTTCAGGAATAATAGATATTATATAGATATATATTTTAAATTCAGCACAACACAACTATTGACTAACATAAAATTGTCAAACTGAGAAATGTACCATTTTAATTTAAAACCATATAGAATTAAAGATTTAATCTCGAAACACAGCATTGTCTACAAACCTCTCATGCGCCGTCTGCGTTATTTCAATAAAAACAAAACAATACATTGAAAGTCGGTAGAGAAAAGTAGTAGCGATTACAGCAGATTTGTACACAAGTTTTTAATGATTTTTTATTAAAAAAAGTCACGAGTAGTACAGTATACGTGATAGAAGTGACTACTTCGTTAGCGAGTCTCAACTTATTTTACTTTTTTGAGCCGGTTCCGGTACATTATAATCAATTTTAATGAATTTGGTTAATTTTGGTTAGTCGTCTAATCAAATTTCAGTTAGTTTCACTTAGTCTCAACTTATTTTAGTCATTTAAGTCTGTTCCGATACGTTATAATCAACTTGAATAGATTTGGTTGGTTGTTTAATCAACTTTCGGTTAATTTCACTTAGTCTCAACTTACTTTAGTTATTTGAGTCGGTTCCGATACGTTATAATCAATTTTAATAGATTTGGTTAGTTTGGGTTAGTCTCAACTTATTTTAGTCATTTGATGCGGTTCCGATACGCTATAACCAGTTTAAATAGATTTGGTTACTTTGGGTTAGTCGCCGAATCAACTTTTAGTTAGTTTCACTTAGTCAGGTCTTATTATAGACATTTGAACTTTCGATACGTTATAATCAATTTTAATACATTTAGTTAGTCGTCTAATCAACATTCGGTTACTTTGCCTCAACTTATTTTAGTCATTCGATCCGGTTTCGATATGCTCTAACCAATTTTATTAGATCTGGTTAGTTTGGGTTAGTCGCCGAATCAACTTTCAGTTAGTTTCACTTTGTCTCAACTTATTCTACTCATTTGAGTCGGTTCCGATCGTTATAATCAATTTTAATAGATTTGGTTATTTTGGGTTAGTCATCGAATCAACTTCCGGTTAGTTTCACTTAATCTCACTTATTTTAATCATTTGAACCGGTTCCGATATGTTATAATCTAAGATTTGGTTAGTTTGGGTGAGTCGCCGAATCAACTTTCGGTTCGTTTCACTTAGCCTCAATGCGTTTTAGTAATTTGTAGCAGTTCCGATGCGTCATAATCAATTTTAATAGATTTGGGTTAATCGTCCAATCAACTTTCGGTTAGTTTCACTTCGTCTCATAAAAATTTATTAATTCTTTACCGATTCCATAAAAGAGAAAGAGGAAGAGAGAGAGTCATATGCTTTATCTCTCTTGCGAGACGAAAATTCCAAAACGTGTCGTTACATGCATGGCTTTGAAAAATCACTTTCATGAATCCAAAGAATATCAAAATAGCGTAAAATTTGTGGATTTCTAATATTTACCTTCGCCCAAATTATGTATATAAGTTGAGTTATATATGAGTATAAGTGAGTTTGATCGCTGTTTTAACCACTAATTAAGACTAAAAAAACCCCAGATGGAAAACACTTTTAATGCTTGGGTTAAGTTATGGGTGTGGCACAGGTGTTTTCATTTTTTTTTTAAAGACGACATCCACTGTGACAACGCATTTGCAATATTAATAACAAAATGTAATAAAATATCGATACCTATCGACAGCCGAAATTATCAGGTTAAAATTATTCCATTGTCGCTATTTTCCTGTTATATTTTGTAACTTGTATTCGTAATTAAATAACACAAGTTGTACCTACTGGTATTTTTATCCATATCGTAGATAATATTTCGTTTATTATTTACTTATTTATTATAATACTAAGTAACTATTACAAAGTAGTATCATTAATGAGCTATAAATGAGACAGAGAATGTCAATAGTTGTTCATAACAAATAAATAATCCAAACATTAATACGTAATCATATTCATATCATTTATTCCTAATAGAACGCTCCCCGTATAAAAATAATCGAGCGGCAGTTCATATTGATCGTACACCGTAGCTGCACCCATTCGTTTACTGTACAGTGGCCGAGTGTGTTCAAGGTCAACGGCAGTATTTTCCACGGCATGCTAGAGTGAGCGGACTTATTAGAATATCTATAGACGGTGACATGGAAAACAACACGTCTTCACTACACCAAAATCGTCAAGGCAGTAACACAAAAGCTAGACGCTGCAAAGCAAAGAAGTTATATACATCTCATCACCTCTTATTGCTCTGCCCAGATAAGATCACTGGAATACTGTTCCCATGTGTGGAGCTCGGCACTCAAACACTTGCTCAAGATGTTGAACTCCATGCAGCGGAGAGCAGTCCGTCTTGTGGATGACTCAGAGTTGACTGAATACCTTGATAGCCTTGAACACCAAAGAAAAGTGGCGGAACTATCTCTTTACTATGGCTACTACTACGGAACGAGCTGGCACTTATGATTCTGCCCAAAGTTGTGCCAAACAGAAACATCGGTCAGACACAAGCTGCTTATCAACATATGATTCACCTGCGAATACCTAGGACGTCGCTGTTTCGGACTCCTTTCTCTGGAGTACTGCCTTGCTCTGGAATGGACTTTCGAATAGCGTCTTTCCCGAAAACTACAACCTACAGCGTTTCAAGTCCAACGTCCACCATTTTCTCCCCACACTCATTGAGTTGTGTAGGATTTTCTTTTTGTGTGTGTGTCAAACATAAAAAAATACAGTCTGCTAATTGAAGTGGTCAGCTATGAAGTTAATTACCACCCCCTCCTTTACGGTGATAAATGATTTAAGAATTAATTGTTTATAGCGACCACATCTGTTTTCTGTTTTTTTTAACAAATTTTGCTTTCGCCGACTTTGGTATATGTTTGGTATATTCTTGAAGTACATATCTATGAACAAACTTGTTTAGGTGCCCTTTAATTACAGATAAATCATGGTAAAAAGAAGTGGCCTCGTATTGGAATATATTGTTTTACTATGACAAATTCTTCTAAAGAAGTCAATACCATTAGCATTCTGACTATTGTGCATGTTTTTATTTCAAGCTGAACACCTTTCTGAAAATGTGTTTTCAGGTTTTTTGATATGTTTTTGAAATAATCGGCGGGGAGGAAGGCCCCTTTCTCGCAGAACATCAGGATAGACGTAAAATGTAACTGAGTTGTCACGGAGATTATGGTTATAAAAAATGTTTACAACGAGTTGCCTTAAATAAAACGCTTCTTGGATAGGAATGTTAGGTAAATGAAGGTTTCGAACATAATTAACACATATTTCAAGAGCTGTATCATTTTATTTGTAACTTCTTCCAATTTGGTGTGAATTTTTGAAGTGAATACTTCTTTGTTTTCATGAGCGAGATTTTTCAAGGCCGCGTTACCCCACGTTACGATTTTACGCGTCACGTCACGATTTATTCAATAAAAACACAACTTAATATATCTCTCTTCTTTGGAAATTCAATTGTAAATTCCGGTCCATATGTCGATATTCTGGAAAATATATTGAATTCAGTGTACATTGATACATTCAATAAGATGAAGCTACACATCACTATGCATTAATTACCAGAAATTCACTAAAAACTTATTTGAAAACAGGTGGATTGGAAGAGGAGATCCTATTCCATGGGTTCCTCGTTCCCCGGACTTAACTATTCCAGACTTTTTTTTATGGGGGTAGGTATGTAATAGAACAATGCTAAAATCCGCTACCACTAACGTTTGAACAGTTAAAAGCAAATATCCACAGCGTCATAGAAAACATTCCAGTCCATGGTTTTAGTAGGTTCGTTACTCACTTGGATAAATGCATTGAAGTCGGTGAAAACGCTTCGAACATCTGCAGTAGTGATTTGTTTTATAAAATAAGTGTAGTTTTTGGTTTGTTATCAATGTTTATATCAATGGTTGTTACATCTTTATCGATATGCAGTATATATGATTTAGGAGCTCAATAAGTCAACTATTTTAAAATATAACTATAACTTGTATTACATTTTTTAAAAGGGGAAGAAAAACCCATAAGATTTTGGGAAAATATACAGGGTGTTTCATTCAAAATAAGAAAGTTGCTCTATACCTAAATTCCGACCATTTTGTTTTAGATACTTCTTCCGGTTGTCAAAATAAAATCACTATATACTTCTAAAGAAATTTTCAGAAAAATTAAATTATTCAGTGAAAACCGCAACTCGATAGCTTTTTTCGAGTTTTTTTAAGGCCAAAATGGGTCACCCTGTATTTTAATGAGCAAATGAGGTTTCTATACCAAAAGATGCATTGGTCATATAGAAAGTAATTATTTCGCATAAAAATCAAACTGGCCGAATTCATGACTTATGAAGTTTCTTAAATAAGTGATTCACATGCCATTTAGACATAAAGGCTCCCTAAATAGGCATCAGAAGCAAGATAAAATACCTACCCTATAACTTATTTTAAACTTGTAATTCCAAATTGATTTTGTATATTCCGACTCTTGTAAACTGAACACTGCTTCCACGTTTCCATCTTTTTTGACGATCGGACCTTCCTCTAAAATCCATGGAACATATCTAGCAAATCCATGTTTAGGACCATTTATTTGACTTCCAAAATATGGAAAAGTGAATTTAATGCCACCCCTACAAATTCAAGGATACATTTAGTTCTTTAAAAGGCAAAGGTATAAAAATGTACCCACACAATGGTGTGTCTTATGGGGGCGGGGAAAGTATAACCCCTATCGAAACAAATCTAGCCACGCGGACAGCAGCTCAGATTCTCAATCAACGTGACTGCAGCCGTTATCTGTTGTCCGATGACAATTTTAACTTATTCCACATACATTGTAACGCGATTAGTTAATTTCTTAACACCCGGTCCATACGTCTGGTTCACTTAGAGGTATTAATATGTATAGGTGTGGATCGTAGAGTAGACAGTTGAGCGAAGGCGCCACTAATTTTTCTACTATGAATATATAAATGATTTTAAGCACTGAAATTAGGGTGGTAAAATGTAGGTAAATACCTATTTAAGAATGTTCAGAAACCTGAAAAGAAATTACATAAACTCAACTTTAACTTGACTTCAACGTAGGTACCAAAAACATCAAATATCCTAATTAAACAATTTATTTTTTATCCGATCGGACGAAAAACTATACCTTCCCGATGTATTTTCTCATCGCAATAGTCATGATTCCAGTATATTGTATTCGTTGCTTTGCAACATGTAATAACTGTACGTACAACATTTCCGTCCTAGGCCGGGAATATAACATTCCCGGCCTAGGCCGGAAATATAAAATGTCTGTCATATTTAAACACCTTTTATCAGATCTGACGTTTATCAACAGCAAGATTTAGCTGTGGTTTCCCTAGTTAAGTAATAAACTCCAAGCTCGCTCGATTCAAAACTTGATATTATGTTGAGTTTAAATTTAAAATACCGTTTTTATTTAGAGTAATGTTTGGCTTTATTTTTATAAATACTTATTATAGTTAATTCCGAGCGGATAAAAAATAGTATGTGCAACTCGTAGGAAAAGCACATTCCTGCACTCGTGTGTTGCTGGCCTCGGCTGCGCCTCGTCCAGCAATTACCACAATCGTTCAGGGATGTTTTGCTTTTCCTCCTAGTTACACAATATACTATAAATATTAAGTATATTCTCAGAAAAAATGGTACAATTGAAAATTAATTAGGCCTCAAACCTAATTGAGATTATGGTATCGTACTTAAAATAATAATAAAATCCTTTAAAATAGGTATCATCAAATTTGTAAGATCACCAACCTCTAATCTAAAGTTCTAAATCATATTCTTAAATAAAGTAAGAAAGTTCTGACTGTGTAACTACTCCAGGCAATAGAGAATATTATCTGGAAAAAATAGTAGGATTTTGTTTTATAGGTTTACCTTATGATTTTTGGGTCGCTGATTCCGAATTTTTCGCTTCCCACCAAAAAATCTCACCGGAAATACCGGAAATTTAAAAAAATGGCGCCAAAAGAAAATATTTTGAAAAAATAAAATAAATTTGTTTAATAAAAAACCATAGACACTATAAATTTATTAAAGTGAGCCAGAAAATCTAAAAACACTTGAAAATTTACAAAAAATTTAAAAGAAAGTCTCAACCCGCTTAAAACTCAGGAAATAATTAAAATATTCAAAATTTAAAGTTGCAATGTTGCAAAGTCCTTGAATTAACCTCATTTTTCACAACTAAGTTTCTTCGGCGTCGTTTAACAGCTGTTGAAGGACCAGGCTCATCAAAGGCCTCACTTTCTGAGCTAGAATCACTCTTATTAGCTTCTGGAACAAGAGGAAAAACTTTCAGTTACTTAATGAAAAAATATCCAATACACCATTTTTTTTTTCTTAGAGACAATAAAGTCAGCCTTGAACTACTAAGTGTTGTACACTTAGGGGGAGAGAGGGTGAGGACAGAAATATAGTGTGATGCATGGAGAGAAAATGGCAGGAGAATCAAAAGCTCACCTATCAAGTTTTCTGTACCGAATCTTTCTCCCGGGTGATCATCGTCGGGTTGCGAGTCTTATTCCCTGTTCATCTCCTCATCTAGCAATTCTAAATATACTTCCTCAGGGTCATCTTCGTCATGCTCCAGGTCCCCGATGTCTTCGTCCGGACCTTTTTCACAGGTGTTGTTGCATTGAAGGCACATCACCGAACATCGCAGCCCGCTTTTCCGGCAGCTGTATGCTCCTCGGCAGCCTTTCTTGTATTTGCAAAGTAAGAGCTTTAAAAGCTGTGGTGGAAAGAGAGGCATGGAAGTAGTGACTGGAGTTAAGCCTTCGTGTGTTCTTTTCCAGCCCCATTTTTCAGATTTTAACTCGTTCTCCTGCCACAGTTGTACTTGATGGTATGTGCGATACGAATGCTGTTCTGCTGCGGCTTCGGTAGGAGGCAAATTTTCGTGGTTATGCGTGCTGTTATATGACGTTCTAATAAAAGTTTTATATCTCAAGGAATTTAAAGTTGAATTTGCAGCACTGCAGCCATATAGGCGAAGTAGAAATTGAATGCCAGCGTTTGCAATGGCTTGTGGATCCGCGTTTGGTGTGAGGAAAAGCTTGATATATGGCAGTAAATCAAGATTATTAATCAATACAGTAAGAAATTATTTTTTGCCTTTTCCAAACAAAGCAGAGACTGTGTCGCATCCGCTGATTGCATGTAAAAACAAAATGTTTTCAGCTATTACTTTTTCTTGTACACTGGAAACTGAAAAAAATTGTGGCGGTACCTTCGCTCGGCCGGGTTTTCAAAGATAAATATTCGAGGCCTTACTCAGACCTATCAAGAGAACCAATAAGTCGACGTCCTCGCCAATAATTATCACTCCTGATTTATGTGTTGACGCCTCTTCAATCGCCGTTTTAATAATTAAGCAGTCCGCATCTTCCTTGGCTTGACGTACTTTTAAGTTTTTGGACGCAAATTTACTTTTTAACATCGATATAAGACGAACTTTATTCATGCTGTTTGACAAAAATTTTTCTTGTTGAATTGTGGGTATCATTGATACATTAAAAATTATGTCGACCGATGAGTGTTTTCGTGCTCTTCTCACCCTTTCTGCGAATTTGGTGCTGACTTTCTTAGCGTCATCTGGATAGCCATCAAATACGACGACGCAATTTGATGTGTATTTTGATACAACGTATGCAATATATGCATCACAAATTAAAGAAAAACATACATTTCGGGGCCAAACAACGCAATGAAAAAGGAATCCGCCATCAATAACATATATCGCATCTTCAATGTCTATTTGCTCATCAGCAAGAGGTTTCAATTCCTTTGACGACGCACTAGCGCCTTTATGCGTTTAATCATTTGAAATAACATTTAAAACATTTTTTTTATTGTATATTTTCAGAATTTTGGGCTCTTTAAAAAATATATAAAAAATCAGATATTTTCAAAAAAACAAGCTATTTTTTCAAAAAAAAAAAGTATTTCCGGTGAGATTTTTTGGTGGGAAGTGAAAAAATCGGAATCAGCGACCCAAAAAACATAAGGTAAGCTTATAAAACAAAATCCTACCATTTTTTCCAGGTGAACCCTTTATTTAGTCTATATTGCCTAGAGTAAACAGGTAATTACCTAACGCCTTAACCCTTGAATACATAGACCGCGCGCATTTGAGGCTCAGGTTTTTTGTATCTTTTGTCGTGGCTCTTTAATATCCTCAACTCATCCCTCATCTTTATGTTTTAAATTTATTATTTTCTTCACATAATATGAGAAACATAAGAAAATTATTTAATTTCAATCCACAATGTGATTTTTACATATCCCGAGCTTAAAAAGCCCGCTGTTGTTCCTTTTATAAAATATGTTCTCGAGAATTGAAACAAAATTCTACTTGTTGCTCGAGCCAATAATATAAATACGTGCTCGGTCCTAAATCGGTTAGTTTACGTTCTGACACTGTATGCCACCAAAAAGAAGAATACCAGCGAAATATGGGCTGAAAATATTTTGGATGTGCGAAACTTCTTCTGGATATGCTATTGATGGTATTATTTATGTTGGTCGCTAACCAGGAAAAGACGTGTACAGAAACTTAGCAATTGATGTTTTGAAGAATTTAGTACAACCTTACTGTAGACACTTTCTTTACCAGCGTGTCATTGGTTATACAGTGTGTCCACTTAAGTTCGCACCATATGGGAAACTTTTTTATTATCAATTTTACGAAAAAAAGTTATTCTTTATAAAAAGTTCTGCGTGGTTCAAAACCTAAAATGCAACAATCAGATATCAAATTTTTTCAGTACGTATACGAGGTTTGTCAGAAAATATGAATTTTGCCCAACAGTAAAGTAATTTTATTTTTGAAAATATCGAAAACTTTAACTAGTTATCTCTTTATTCGTTAAACATTTGATAACTTTTACCTCTCTTAACTTCTATGTTGCATTATTTTGATGCATTAAAATAATTGATGATATTGTAAAATAAATAATTTTGATATTAATCAATTATTTTAATGCATCATCAAAAAAATGTGACATAGAAGTTAAGAGACGAAGGTTATCAACAGTTTAACGAATAAAGAGATAACTGATTAAAGTTTTCGATATTTTCAAAAATAAATTTACTTTACTGTTGGGCAAAATTCATATTTTCTGACAAACCTCGTATACGTACTAAAAAAATTTGATATCTGATGGTTGCTTTTTAGGTTTTGGACCAAGCAGAACTTTTTATAAAGAATAATTTTTTTTCGTAAAATTGATAATAAAAAAGTTTCTCACATGGTGCGAACTTAAGTGGACACAGTGTATATCTGTTAAAAAAAATATTGCTTTACGTCAAAATAAGAAAGATATACCATTAAAGTATACCATCTAAAAACATAGCAATATTTTCGTCAATATTTTGCTTCAGAAACAATTTAACAATGGTGAGTTATATTCCCAAGAAAAACGAGTTGGTAATTTCGCTTGGCATAATGCACCATAAAAAAGTAACCCAACAAGAAGGCAAAAAAAACCCTTTTTTTCTTATGGCTGTGGCAAGATATTGATTGACACGGTTCTTGAATAGTTGTAGCAGAGTCTATAAATATTCTGTGTTTGTAGGTTTTAATTAATTAAGGGGAAACAGATGTCTGGGAGTGAGTTCCACAGTAATGCAGCGCGCCAGGCAAAGGACCCTTTACCTTACAAATGCTTGCTTTTGGCTCCACTACTATTTACAATTTCTGTAAACAGCACAAGTGCTAGTTTAGTGACCCTAACAAAGCTGCAAAACCTAAAGGAAACTGGAAAAGTCAATTCAAAACTTGACAATATTGCACTAGCTTTTTACTGTTATTCACATTTACTAACCATTTTCATTTTTAGATTTGTTCGTTCTTGACAACAGGGACAGATTTGCTCCTAGAAACATCGACCGTTTTCCAGTTTCTTTAGGTTTTTCAGCTTAGTTAGGGTCACTAAACTAACCCTTGTGATGTTTACACCCTGGAGCCAGAGCCGAAGAGGCTCTACTTTATCAGAAATTGTAAATAGTGGTGGACCCAAAGGCAAGCATTTGTAAGGTAAACATGAATCCTCCACAACAATATAGAACATATCTACATCAAAGGAGTCCTTGCAAAGAGACATTATAGGCGTTTTCAGTTGTACAGCGAACGGGTGTGATCTGCCGTGAAGATATCAGTAAAACAGAGATATCTATCTCGGCGACATGTCTGCGATGTTCCAGACTATCCAGATCCCGGGTCAACTCCGGGTCACCGACGAGACGCAAGGCTCTCTTCTGAATGCAATTTTTAGGGTATACGTAGGTGCGGCACCTCAGATGTGTGAGCAATATTCTAAGCACGATCTTACTTGCGCTTTGTAGAGCAAGAGCAGCTGCTGCGGTGTATACAGCTTTTTGTGGCGAAATAGCGCGCCAAGCTCCTGCGAGGCAAATTTTGCGATGTTAGCAACGTGGTCATGGATGAAGAAATGGTCGATCCTGCCGTAATAATATCAGGACCCACCGCATTGGCTTTCTTGGTAAACGTGGCTGCTTGGGCTTTTACTGTATTGAACTGTACCAAATTCCTGTCGCCCCAGATTCGAACTTTCTCCAGATCTTAATATTGTTGTAATCTGCTCCTGTCTGCGGTGATAAGTCTTAGTAGCTGGTAAAGGTTTTTCTCATCTAAATTAGGAGACAAGGGTACGGTAATCTGCAAAAGAGTAAACAGGATTATTGGTGTCGGTCAGCAGGTCATTAATATAGATGAGGAATAGAGTTGGTGAAACTATTGCGCCCTGAGGTACTCCCCCATAAATTGTGAATGTGTCTATTAACTGCAACGTGTAGAGATCGGTTCTTACGGAAACTGAGAAGCCAGCTGCCAGTCCGAACGGCCGGCAGTTTGTTGAGCAATCCGTCAAGCCAAACTCTGTCAAATATCCATCGCAATCCCTCGAGATTCTCCGTGGTTTTCAGTCTCACCTGCCCCTTTCCATTATTTGAGTGACATAGGCCAATATATCTGCGATCGATCTCTGTTTGCCGAAGCCGTATTGGTTATAGCTAATTATTCTGTTGGCCTCGAAGTACTTGAGTAATTGCTCATTGACTACAGGTTCCATGACTTTAGAGATTATTGGAAGCAAGGCAATTGGCGTGTAGTTTGAGGGCGTCGTTTTCTTGCATTTTTTTGGAACAGGTTGTACTCGAGCTACTTTCCAAGAAGATGGGTAAATCCCTTTTCGGTAAGACATAAAAAAAATTCTGGAAAAAATGGGTGTTAGTTCGTTGGCGCAGTTCTTTAACAGGATCGCAGGTATTCCATCCGGCTCTGATGCCTTTTGCGTATCTAACTCTTTGAGGATTTTACGAATATCACGGTGGTGAAACTAAACTTCTGTCAATCGTAGTGTTGATATTAGATATGGTGGGGAGAAGCTTGCCATGGGGTCTGATGCAGGGCCGTTCTTAGGGGTGTGCAGGCACAAAGGCGGTGAACCTTAGGGGCGGCCGCAGGTCGCCAGTGGAACCCCTAAAATACTAAATGTATTTTACTGGTTCCACTTTTTGAATATAAAAAATATGCAACACTAAATTTCATACTTAAGACATTCCACAGAAGCAAAGTTTAAGACTTAAAGCCTCTATAAATATTCGTAATATTCAAATTGCAGACAATTAGTTTTTATGCTTCAATATAATAAAAATGGAGTTATTGTATATTTTTGGTTGTCGAACTCACAAAAAACGCCGTCTCTACTCTCGTCAAAGAAAGAAAAATTCGCAAAGATATAGGGCGTCCCGCGGCCCGACCCGCGCGGTAGTTTGGATTTTGTGAAGCAATTTTTTTACCTTTTAAATCCATTCATAACTTATAAAATAGCAATAGCGGAATAAACTGTGATCACAGAAGTGTTTAGCTTTCTTTTTACAAAATGCTGATAAGAATCACAAAACTCTTCTTCATGGTTAAATTTCTTATAATAAGATAAACGTTTGATACATCAATTCAAGCCACCATATTGCCTACTGTTTTACTAATACAATTTTTCCTTGATTTTCAATAACGATTGTCATTCATCATTATACTTCTTTTAAGCTTCACCAAGAAAAGCTTTTTCTTAACGTAAATACAATTTGATTTCATATAACTTGTAAAGGATACTATTTTAAATAATAAGTACTAAGGTAATTAAACATCTGTAGTTCCCATAAAAGAGGATGGTTATTCTTTGAATAAAGAATACTTATTTTGCTTATGTTGGGAGTCTTACTGTTAACTGGTTTCCCAGTGTTTTTATTGAAAATACATCTTAACATCTATTGGCAACATTCTAGATTTTGAAATTCACTAGATAAATAATCTTCAGTAATCATTCATTATTATTATTATTATTTTTTCTTATTTGGTTTTATAATACTTTTATTAACATTCCGAACAGCCTTATGTTCTTTTTTTATTTTGTTTTATAATACTTTTATTAACTTTCCGAACATTTCTTTACGTTTTCATCAATTTTTTCCCATTTTTTCAATTTTTTTTATAATGCATTTTTTCTTCCCATTTTTGCCATCCCCGACCTTGTAGCTCAACTTCTTCACCTTTTTTTTCACCGAAAACCGCGTTTCTCTGACTTTTTTTTACTATTATCATTTTCTTATTTTGTGTGTTATAATACTCTAACTTTCCGAAAAAATTTTTACGTTTTCTTCAATTTTTTCCCTTTTTTCGATACTTTTTGGGTATCCAAGGAGGCTGCAGAAATATCGACATAAAACGTTTTTTTCCCCCAAAATCCCCCCCTTAAATTAGAGCCCCGGTCCCCCCAGATGGTCAAAGGTAGCGCCCGTATGAGGCGCATTTACCATAAAAATGTCGACCCCGTCGCTCTTCCCGTTCTCCTGAAATTAATAATTTTATTTTTTTCTTCTCCCCCACGTCTGGCCGAACGGCGGGGGGAGGGGGGGGGGATATGGAGTCTAGTTTTCGTTCAGGATCCTCATTTTCCCCCGGCTACATGGCCTGAAAATTTCAACCCTCTAGCTATACTGGAACATGCTTAATTAAAGGGGCGTTTCACTTTGATAAGCATTTTTTCTGATTTTACCCTTGCTATAGTTATTTTCCTAACTAGTGCGGAAAGTCATACTTTTCCGCACGCGATTGCAGTCGAGTGAGGAAGAGAGACTTTCCGCATGAGTTAGGAACAAAATTTTTTCTACAAGCACCTAAATCAAAAAGTCAACCGTCTATTTTGTTTTATTTGGGCAAATAGAATAGTTATTTTTATTCGCTTGAGAAACATAGATTTTTTAGACAAGATTTTATTTAAAAAGCATAAAACAATAACAATTTAATAGCAGTTATTGATATTTATGATACTGGGTGTCCCAAATTTGTAGGTATATTTCTTTTGTATTATAATTCTTTAATAATTATAATTAGTTTTCCGCTTTGTTATAACGAACATGACGTGTTCCCCTAAATTTGGTATTATCAATATAGAAGTTACTGTGTGACAAATTTATATACTTTTTTTGATATTTTTACTTTTCCGCACTAGTGCGGAAAAGTAGTGCTGAAAGTACTTTTCCGCACTAGTGCGGAAAAGTGAACTTTTCCGCACGCAAGTAGAAAAAGGAATTTCACATCAAAATATTTTTGTGAAAAAAAAATACTAGGGTCTGGTCTGATGTAAATATTTCGGCGAGCATGGTTGCTTTTTCCTTAGCTATAGTACCCGTAACGCCGCGTTTGTCCGTCAAAGGTGGAAGAGACGTTTTTGTAGTTTTTACTTACTGCCTTTGCTACTGACCAGAAATTCCTGGAGCCACTGGCACTGGGGCATTGAGAAAATTTATTCTTGATTATTTTATTGTGTTGTCCTTAGTTTCATGAATCACACGTTCGCAATCGTTTTTCGCTGCGGTAAAATAACTGCCACTCTCAGCTGTGATTTTGCTGCTATTACTTGTAGGCTTGTTGCTTCCTACCTTCTGTCGAACCAGGGCTTTCTTTTGACGGTATCTTGATGGAATTTGATATGTATGCTTCCATTCCTGAGGCAAATACTTTCGTAACCTCTTCGCAACCTACTGTAAGAGCCGTCAGTGCCAAAGCAGACGTCGAGCCAAGGAAAATCCAGGTAGAACTCACTTAGATCCTCCCAGTTTGCCCAATGGTAATGCCAGATTTTACGAGGCAATAGTGGATCATTCTGTAGGAATGGCAGGTCACAAACCGTTGTAATATGTTTCTGGTCGGAAGTACCTAATGGCAGACCAATTGTAATTGTATACTGGTAAGGATTTGTGGTAAGAAAAAGATCCAGGAGGGCGGCAAATTCACCCCTCTCTGAGATCCGAGTTGGTTCATCTACAAGTTGAGTATGGCAATGGCAAATGCTTCAGCTCAGTGATGTCGGTTTTGGGGAATTTTCCCTAGATCTAAGTATTTTTTAGCTTGGCAGGGATAAAGGGAATTCTTGTAATTGCCGAGGGACTTTTTTTTGGTAGAACAAATTATCGAATACCAAAAACTGTTGGCTTATTTTTTATATATTTTATTTACAAAAACAAAACTCGGTATAATCAAGTCGAGTCATTTTAGTGACTAGGACATATTATGGAACATTTAGAGCTAGACCTAGCAAGACTCCTAATCAGCCTTCAGTTTACCGCTGGCTTTGCGGTGCAATGAATTGTCTGGAAGTGCTCTGTTGGTGCATTGGTTAGATGCTGGACTTCTGACACGGCGGCGGCGCGGCGGCCCGGGGTTAAATTCCTGTCGGTTTAATTTTTTTTATGATTATATTTGTAAAAAGTATTTTTTCTTCATTTTGAGTTAGTTTTGGTTAGTTCCTGTTCCTTGAGCCCCCGTAGCGAGCGGAGGGTCTTTTATGATGTGAAATAATGCATTCGGCTGATTAGGTGCGGCGCTAGGTCTAGCTCCAAGTTTATGGAACGATGCACTTGATAATCCTATCAAAACCTAGATCAATTCGAATGGCTGGGATTCCCCGATTTCCGTTTACGTGACTGCGAGCTTTTGCGTTATCCCAGGATCTATGTCCCATACCTTTGCTTTAATTAATATTTATTTTATTTTAATTTGCTCTGTTGTATATACATTCCAAATTGCAATCTAAAATAATAATAATAATAATAACAGGCCAAGTTTTTTTTTAGTTAACTAAAGCCATTGGTGTCTGTATATATGTACCATGTAGAGGTGCCATGAGTTCGTCGGGTTCTACTAATCAGGATATATATTTGTGAGTATTATTTGTTATTTTGTGTGAAATAAAAATTGAAAATCAGTGGTATAGAATTTAATTTATTATTAAGGCATATCCTCTCCAAATCAATTCGGAAATTGTAACTAAATAGCTGGGGTAAAAACGTCTCTGCAGTTTTATTGTCACACACCTGATATCACTGCTTTAGCTTCTCTACCTTCGTTGTCGTTGTTGTTGTGATGTTTGTGCTAGTTGATGTTATGGGCATTGAAATCTCTCATAACGATTATTTCTGGATTGGGGTGGTCGACCTGTATTGGATTAAAAGTGGTAGCTTGTGTTGTCAAAAGTTTGGTAACTGTTTCAGAGTCGATCTTGGTCGATTTTCTGAACAAAAAGAGATGTGCTCTTAGGCACCGAAATTTTACCATAGGGCTAGTTCTAAAGTCATTTTGTAAATAAAACAAAAAGCTTTAGCATTATAAGAATATTTTAATAAGTTACTTTACTTGAAAATAACTAGAAGCTCATAAATACACAAAATATAAACACTGAATAATTGTACGTAGTCAGTGCTACGATGTGAACAATATTAGTCGAGGCAAAGTTTCGACCTTGAATAATATGACATAAATAATACTCTTAAAAACTAAAGCATTGCGTACTACACTAATATATGGTTATAAACATAACCTTGAAGCTATGTACAGTTAAATGTCTGTTATGAGTTCCTGCGGAACAGCTACTTATCAACTATGTTAGCTGATTTAGCTTTGATATAAAATGCAACAATATACAAGTAATAATGACAGGATTAATATTACCTTAAAGTCCACCTAAAAGCTAATATGTACACTATGAACACCAGTGACGAGAAACGTTCAATGTACAGGAGGTTATCTTCTAACACTGGGGGAAAGTCCCTTTGAAAAACACTAGATCTATGGCTAGCTTCTGTTTACAATGTAGTTCAATTGGTCGGAGGCCTTTTGAGGACGCTTAACTTTTAGCTTTCTAGACTGTCTAGCGCAGTGGATAAACGTGGTAAACAAGAGATGGCGTTAGTATAGTATCGCCAAGGTTTTAATTTGTTTGGAATGCGAGGACAGTGGCGTGGAATGTTAAATTGTACAAAACTAAATCGTTAGATTTGAAGACGTGTTCAAAAATGGTTTTTGAACAGTAACCTCTATCGCTCGGAGGGCGATAGAGACAGCATATGAGCTTGGTTAATCCCTTAGCCGTGAACTTGAATCACATGGCGTTAAGGTTGTTCGGTTCGAGTGTTATGTGTGCCTGAAATAATATTGGAATATAACAAAACCAAAGGGGAGTCGGCATTGTGGATTAGAAGGGAGCAACTTACATCTGCAAAAGACAAACAAAGCGCTGGCCAATGGTATTTTTTACAATAGGATTGACATTGCAGCCCTAAATGCATTTATAGTGTATACAAAAGAACATTCAAACTATTAAAAAGATGATACACAGGCACGAAGGACTTTTTTTTAAAGAACTGATGGCGAAGGAATTAGTTTTACCACATATGATAAAAAGATCATCAAACCTCAGCCTTCAACGTGCTGTTATAAAATGCATGAAATCATTTATCGAAATCCCTGGACCTTCGCATGAAAATGCTCAAGAAAAAGAAAAACGGAAAAGGTGTTATTTGTGTCCCTATTTGTGTCCCTCCATGAATATCGACCGTAAAAGTAAAATGCTATGTGAACAATGTGGAAAGAATATTTACAATAAGCACTACAAAAAAAATTGTGATATATGTTTTAATAAATAGTATATTAGTTTTTATTGCAATTTCTATTACATTTTGGTTTGAACCGTTTTGTTTTTTGTATTTAGATACTATTTCAATTTTCCATAAAAACTGCGATTAAAAACTAAATTTACAAGTTTAATTAAAAACTCATCCTCTAATTAGAAAATCAATTATAAATTAATCTTATGGCAGCGATAATATCAGTGGACAAATAATCATATATTATATCACGAGAACTATGAATTTAATCGATTAAACTACATTCAATATTTTGAGCATGATTTTTCTGGAAAATGTTGAATGTAAAATAATTTAATAATTTTTTTTATAAATTATTTTGCATGAAACTATTTGCCAAAAAGAAAATTCATGCGAAAAATATTGAACGTAGTTTAATCGATTAAATGCATAGTTTGAATGGTATACGGCTAGATTATTTCCTGATTAAATTAAATCCATAACGTAACTTTATATCTTTCAACAAATTTCACCTAAATCGCCGATTCATTTTGATCACAGTACCAAAAACACATTCAGAACATTGAAAACGACGCGACGCGACTGACGCTTTGCATAATATTTGCGTTTTTGTCACCTTGACTACATACCTTAATGATGCCTTAATTAGGCCCACTTATCATAGTCGACATGTAAATATTTCAAAATTTGACATTTTCTGTCACCTCATACCAAAATATTGAAATACAAATTTTAAAGAAAATCGGAGTTTTTAGCAATAAAAATCAATATTAGATCATTCGAACCATTTAGAAAATAATATTTTTTCAAAAACCGTTAATGAAAATTGCAAGAATCAGCTTCAATCGACAAAACGAAATCCAATGTGGAGGACGCAGTTTAATCGCTGTTAAACAGGTCTAGTGCAATAATCACTTATCTAAACATAATTTATTCAGAAAATCGGGCTGTCTGATTGGTCCATCTTACGACGAAGGAAATAATCAGTTAAAAAATATATTAAATAAACATTAAAATGACCTGAGATGAAAATATATGCTCGGTGAAGACATACAGGAGAAATCGAAGTTCGGTACCTTGCTTATGGAAAAAAAAATTGAGCGAGTCTGCTAGTACTCGAGACACTGATGTGTACACATATGCTATATCGACATCATCGACATGAAAATCTAATGCTACCTTAGGCCGCGTGACTCCTGAATATAGGCAACCACTTATTTGAAATTGCTTACCTATATTCCGGCGTTAGAAAGAACACGTTTTACACTATCGGTTACAGACAGCCTGCAAAACACATTCCCCCACAATGTTTACATTTGTAACGTTTGCATTAGAATGTGAACACCGCAGACATGTGGCCGACATATCTCTGTGTTGGGGAAACACACGAACAAGTGTATTAACTTGTCATTTTCCATCGTATAGTTTGGTGATAACACCCTGTATGAATGTAGTATGAATGAGCCACAATTATTCTATGAATACATTTATTTCACCCCAGGTAAACGGAAATTTGTGCATTTAAAGCAGCATATTTTATGTCTTCATTATGACTCCTTAGTCCGAACCTGGTTGGTTGGTTAGTATAATAGAGTCGTTCATATACTAGAACGCAAAATGTCATTCCGTCAATTCAATCGTGTTTAATCGTTGTCAATTTAATATATCCTTGTCTCCGTCAGTGTTCTGTAAACAACAGTGTGTCAGAGAAAGAGAGAAGATGCTTTCACCCACTCAAAAGAAACCGAAAACCGACGCTTACATTCCCGCGTTATTGTCCCTCCCGAGGGCGTAAGAAAAATTAGATATCAGTGTAGTTTTAGCGTTCACTCGACTAACAGCAAAACGTACTGTTTCTCCCTCTGCCCAAAGGTCAAATTCCTTTTGGGCCAAATTCTACGTTTGTATGCACAGATATTTGTAGAATATCGAGTGTACCTCTGTAACCTTTATTCACATTTGGACAAAGACCCCATTTGGGCGCTTTTAACGCAATTCTAAGACAATACAGAATCGTAGAGTCTCTTATCAAGATATTTGTAGAGTGAAAGAAAGCTGAAATTTTAAAGACAAAAGTTTCATTTGCAATTAACAAATCAAGACTTTTTAGTAAATAATTTAATTAAGCACCCATTTGTATATTTATCTTTATGTATAAAAGAATGAATGTATCAAGTAGTGTAGACATTGTATATATATTTTTGTATTTGATGCAAGTTACAACTGCATTATTAATGTACTTAGTGAACCTACCTACCGAGCTTCAATTCACAACGTATGTCTAAAACCCCTACCACCCTATCTTAATACAATCTGCTTGTAGTTAATTATACAGTTAATTAGCCACCTACACCTTTATAGCTTAAAGCAATTAATAAAATCAATTTGTTTGTACCGACCACCCGGTTTTACGGATATTTTCACGGAAGACGTTTGTAGTTGGCCCGCTTCATCTCGCTCCCAGCAACGCCTGTCAGGCAGTCATGACAGACGGCAAAAGCGCAGCCGTTAGTTTTACAACTGCAAGCACATAGAATATTACTTTACCAGGACTCCTTTCTCTGGCACCGGCATCACTATGGAACTTACTCCCGGGACATCTGTTTCCCCCTAAATTACAAACTGCAGCTATTCAAGAACCGTGTCAATCAGCATCTTCGACCACAAACCGCTCGTCGAGTGCCAAAGAATCTTCCTTTAATGTGTGTCTCACTGCCATAAAAAGATGATAGATTTAGTAGTTATTTATGCAGAAACTGTTTTATACTATACATTGTCCTCAGTTATCGTATGTGCCTGTACTGAATTAAAGAAATGAAATTATCTTCATCTTTATTTCTTTATCTTGGGATAACTAATTTCTTGTCTTAAATTAAAATGCCCTTGATATTGTTTGAAGGTTGCTGAAGATCCTTTTGCTTGAAAGTTATAGTTAAGGACATTTACTTTGATTTGTAATTGTGCTTAGTTAAACTTGGATACCCTTAATTGTCATTCCATTGAGCTACAGTATTCAGATGATTCAGAGTATAATCAAAGGTAGATTCGCTAGTTACACATCTTCAACAATAACCATATTGACTATGCATTGCTTTTCAATGAATGCAGACAAATAGTATTGGATTTGTTTTCTTCTAATACGCCAAACTAAATAATAAATGAGTCTTAAGATTTAGACTTGATGTTTGACTGGTTTATTGGAAAAATTATGGTGCAGACACCATAATTCCAGGAAAAAGATAAATCACATATTTGAAGTCTTATGGAACTATGTTGCATGACGCTTCAATAGAAGTTAGGCGTGATCAAAATAGAGGACCAAGATTAATGTTAACGCGTAAATATGAAGCCATTGTTGTATGTAGTATGTAGAGTTTACAACTACATAGATAAAATAAGTAAATAATTATTAAAATGAGTGTTTACAGCACCTACCTAATTGGTGTAAAGCTATTGAAAGCTGTCTTTTGTTTCATGTAAAGCATTTCCTTATTTTTAACCCGATATGATAAGATGGTCCCACCATGAAGATGAACAGTACAAGTAGTATAATTTCCTCTATCCAAAAGTACTACATTTTCAGTTACTTTTGACATTTCGGACGAAATATAGGTTATAAAACTGTCTTTGTTACGTATGCTGTCAAAGATTTAATGTTCAGAGCTGGTGGGACGAAAATTTTATTAGTTCGTCCACGTTAAAAGCTTCGGATGTCTTGGATCGATTGGTTATTTCATAAATACTGCAAGATTTAACAATTAAGAATTTTAAAATTCTATAATTTTAAAATAATTTTTAATATACAAGATGCTCAAGAAATCGTACAAATACCAACACTCAACACCAAAGACATGTAAAAAATTAGACAGATTTGTTTACTTAATAAATATGAACACGCCAACATTGTTCTCCTTCTGCTTTCCCCGCTTATAAAATAGTATCGCCTATACGAAGTCAGTGTAAACGGCTAGGAAATTGGGGTACGATCAATTTCTTATAGATTTGCATTGAAATGCATGAAATAATCAAAATCCTAACTGACGGTTCCTCGTAGATAGTCTACGTTGACTTAAGAATTCTGTCCTCACAAAATGTTGGCGGTATTAGAAAACTAGCGCATTTGATTGGTCCCTGCGAAATTCCTTAATTGTTTTTAGAGTTAGAGCATTTAAATCGTATGATTTTAACTGCTGACTGTCAGTGCTGTAACGCGTGGTTTCAGTTTGTTTTGTTAGTTTTGTCAGTATTTGCTTTGTACTTTGTTGTTGTTTTTGTGATTGTTGTTGGTGTGTGTATTTTACCTCTGTTTTTCTTACATAACTCTGTTGTTCTTGGAAATCAATATTTAGCTAATCAAAATAGCGTTCTGGAGACCTTTCGATATTTCTGATGGTGAATCGGAATCTGATAATCCCAAAACCAATGCCATTACATAGCTTTTAGAGATTCGTAATAACGACTTGCATGTACAAACATAAAGAATTATTTTAAATATGTATACATGTTTGAAAAGTGAAAATCATGAGGCTTCAGAAAATATAATAGTAAAAAGAATTTGTGAGCTTACTAAACTTCTACGCTCTACTGTTTATAAAATGATTAAGGTAGGAGATATCATTGATCATTCTTTAAAGCGAAAAAATCCGACCAAAGAAAATTATAATGCTTTCAAAGAACTAATACGCCGACGCCGAGTAGTATATCAATTTTACAAAGACAGCAAAGTCCCGACACTGGAAATGAATCGACATAAATTATCGGATTACCAGAATTATGAATACAAATCTCTCCACACTTTGCATAATATCTTACTCAATTGCGGTTCTAAATATAAAAAAAATTGCATAAAAGAATGGTTATCATGGAATCCCATCGCATAGTTGCTCACCGGCAAGAATACTTACGCAAGATTCAGGAATATCGCCAAGCAAAAAGTGAAATCGTGTATGTAGATGAAACATGGTTTGAAACTCATGACGTAGTTGAATATGGTTGGGTAGATGATACCAGTAATTGCAAATTAAACGGGCCTTGTTCTCGTGGCAAACGAGTGATTATACTGCAGGAAGTGATAATAATGCTGTATTATTGTCTGCCAAAAATATAAAGCACTCTGCGGCTGATTATCAGGAAGACATATCCGCCAGTCGATTTGAAAAGTGGTTTACCCAACAATTGCCGCCGAATATTTCCCCAAATTCCGCTATTGTAATGGGCAATGCATCGTATCATTCCCGCCTTCACCGCAACGTTCCTAATAGCAGTAATAAAAAGGACGATATTCTCAAATTCATGGAGAGCAAAAATATGGAGATTCCTCAAAACGCGACAAAAAAAGTGTTATTGGAAGCTATTAAAAAAAAGAACTTTACAAAAGAATATGTCATTGCTATTTTGCAGTTTCCCCCATTACTGCATATTTAATCCGATTAAGATGATAAGGGCTGCCATCAAGAAAATTTTGAAAATATAATCAATCGCCAACTAACAGTGATTTCGTACTAGGAAATATAAGGACAGTAATTGATGAAGTAAACGCAAGTGACATTTGGATGAACTGTGTCCGTCATGTTATAGAAAAGGAGGGCGAATATTGTATTTTACCGGCCATTGACACCATAATAATAACGCCAAATTCAGATTCCAGCTCTGCGGATTCAGATATTGACTTTTCATAAATTTCTCAGGTGAGTGAAACAAAATCTTACAGGATTTTTCTTATTAACTTTTTATGTAATGCTGACATATAAAGGTACGTTTAGAACCCAATTATGCTAGCAATCAAGCAAACGTTGCTTAAAATATTATGTATTATACCTGTGTATAATTATGAGAAATATAATTAATTCAATATTTTTCATTTCTACCGTCGCGTCGCACGCCTATGCCGAATTATTCAAAGGAAATGCTCCTGTCAATCGAGTTTTGATTTATTGCTGTTGACATAGACTACGTTTATCTCGAAAAATCCGGATCCGATCGATTCAATCACATCTAGGGAATAGTCGTTTTGGTCACAAAATGAATTATCGGATCTATAAATCCAATTCTTTCATCGTATGCAAATAAACAGAGACCGACATAGACAATGCGAAACAATCTTTTTTTTAGGAATTCCTGGCAAAAACTGATAAGGGGGGCAATTTTGGATGTTTCTGAAGAATCTGAGCTCATTATTATTTTTTATAAAAACAATTTATAATTTAGAAAACCAAAGACGAAAATTAAAGAGGTGTGGTTAGAGACTGCCGATGCCGACAACCCGGATCAGCTGACAAATGAAATTTCAATCGCGTTTCTGTCGTTAAAAGAAATCACTTCGATCCGGATTATTCAGTCCAACCCGATTGAAATACCGGATCGAATCGAATGCTTCCATTCGATAAGAATATCAGGCGCCATCGTTTATGTGGATATTTTCAAGCGGATGAAGCTTCTATCGGATGATTTAGATCCGATCGGACGGCCTGAGATAAACGTAGTCACTGACATCGTATAGACTTTACGCAAGCCGTAGCACCGTCTCTTAGTAGAGAGCTATAGACGGACTCAATTCTCCCCCCTCCACTTTTTTGCCCCCGCACCCCCCCCCTCCGGTGCCACTGGGATAGACCCCGCCCACTTGGCCTCGGGTGTATTCAACCTTGAATGACATTGAGCTAATTTGACCTTGAATGCCCTTGACATTTGATCTTGAATGCCCTTGAGTTTTTTGTTGAAGGTCGCGCATATGGTCTTGGGATTGCTCCAAGCGTGTACGACTTTGAACGTCCTTGGGACTGCTTTGTGTTGTATTCAACCGTGAATGACTTGGCTAATTTGACCTTTAATGTCCTTGAGTGTGTTGTTGAAGTTCGCGCGTATGACCTTGGGATTACACCAAGTGAACGCTCTTAGGACTGTTTGCAGAGGGTTATTGTTCACGATGTTTGAAAGTCAGTTAAGGAAATGCAACTTGACTTTGTATCCCTTGAGATAATTTATAACGACATCAACCTCGAGTGTCCTTGCTGATATTTGAAGATCACACAATTGACCTCGAATGACTTTGAGCTTGCCTTGGAACTTTTAGTGTGACGTCACATCACCTTCAGAAATATATTGTGGCGGTGGTGGGGGTGGTGGATATAAAAGGTTTAATAATACAGAGAACAGTTGTTGTCTTGTTGTCTAGTAAGCAAGGTATATTTTGATTTAAGCATCTTATTACATACCATAATGTTTTACCAGTGTGAAAAGTGCGGCAAAGCATTTACGCGTACTTACAACATGCGTCGCCATCAAATGGAGTCATGTCCAATGAAAAACGTAGAAAAGGGACCAGCTGGCAAACGTGCAACAGTAGATTCGGGCACCTCGACATTGAGTATGCACACTTGCACATCATGTAATGTAAACATTCCAACAAATCAGATTGTTCGACACGAAAGAACACTCCAACACAGAAATAATTCAGTTATTCCATTTTCCCCCAATGTCCAGCTAATTCAGAGTGCATTCAAATGCAGAATAGCTAGTTACCGAGTATACCCAAACAATGACCATATTAACTACACATTGTTTTTCAATGATGTTAAAAACAATGTGATGGATTTGTTGGGTAACATGCTAACAAGTCACGGTGTCATTAAAGTCAATATGGAAGTATTTGGTTTATATCTACTGCCATCATCTGAAGTGTACAGTGAAAAATCATTCAATACGCCAAACCAAATAATAGATGTGTCTTCAGATTTGGAGTCTATGTTCGAATGGTTTATTGGGAAAATGATGTTGCAGACAACAGAATTCCAGGAAAAAGATTCAGGTAGGTTGACGAATGGAAACATGTAATTTTTGCCATCGTGAAACATATACATATACATGCAACCATTATTTTTAATTACATCACATAATAATGTATTCGTTTAATTTCAGGTTGGGCATTACAGAAAATCACTTATTTGGAAGTTAATGTGAATAAATTCAGTCCTATTGGGGGTTCGTCATATATTAAGCTACCATATTTCATAGAGAAAAAGATGGCCGTTATCAATGTGAAGAACCAAGATCAGTGTTGTTTTATGTGGGCTGTAACATCTGCACTGTGTCCTGTTAGAGCATTCCCCGATCAAATCTCATCATACCCACATTTTTCCACATTATTCAACACAGCAGGTATGAATTTTCCTGTAAAGTTATGTGATATTAAACATTTTGAAGAATCGAATAATATATCTATTAATGTCTACGGTCTCGAAAGCAAATTTGAAAAGAATAAACTGATTTGGGAAGTTGTTGGTCCATTACGGTATGCCACCAAGAAATTGAATATACATATTAATTTACTGATGGTAACCAAAGATTGTGATAATAATGATGGTGATCATAGATGTGAATCAGCATGTGTACAGACACATTATTGTTGGATCAAAAATTTGTCTCGACTAGTTTCCAATCAGATAAATTCTCATGAACACAAAATTTATTTTTGTGATGGATGTTTATTGTATTTTCACACAGCAAGATCTTTGGCTATGCATCAGAGTCACGATTGTAATCATGTATATACAACAATACCAACAGTGAACCATAAACTTGACAAATTTGGTAAACACGTTCCGGAAAATATTTTAAAATTTGAACATTTTGAAAAACAATTGAGGGTGCCATTTGTTGTTTATGCAGATTTTGAATCAATTCTGAAACCGGTTGCTAATACAGAACCAGATCCAAGAAAATCTTATACATTAAAAAGTGTCAAACATGAACCTCACTCCTTCGCATATTTAATTAAATGCTCTTTTGACGATTCTCTTTCCAAGTTTGAGCTATATCGAGGTCATGACGCTGCAAAAGAGTTTGTGTCTCGCCTAGAAATTGATTTAAGGGGGTTATATAACACCTATTTAAAGGATTTTAAACCAATGATTCCCTTGAATAATGAGGAGAAGATTCAATTTAGAAATAGTAAAGTTTGTAACATTTGTGAACAACCGTTTGAAGACGGTGATGAGAAAAAAGTTCGCGACCATTGTCACCTTACCGGGAAATTTAGGGGTGCAGCCCATGGAATATGTAACGTTAATTACAAGTTGCCCAATTTTGTTCCAATAGTATTTCATAATTTGAGCGGGTATGATTGTCATATGTTTATAAAAGAGTTATGTAGGTATGGGGACAAAATTGATGTTATAGCTCAAAGCAAAGAAAAGTATGTTGCATTCACAAAGAGCATCTATATGCATGATTATGTTGACAAAAATGGGGCTTTGAAAAAGAAGTATTTAAAGTTACGATTTATAGATAGTTTTAAATTTTTATCATCGTCTTTGGCAAATTTAGGAAGTGGTTTATCCAATGATCATTTTAGGGAAACAAAAAAACATTTCTCCGATAATGAAAAATTTGATCTGATGCGTCAAAAGGGTGTATTTCCATACAGTTTCATCACCGATTTAAAAAAGATGGCTAATCCAATTCTTCCAACAAAAAATGAATTTTATGATGAACTAAATGGGGAACACATTTCTGACGCAGATTATGAGAGAGCTACACGAGTTTGGCGCGTATTTAATTGTAAGAATCTTGGTGAATATTCAGATTTGTATTTAAAATCTGACATCCTCCTTTTATGCGATGTATTTGAAAATTTTCGTGATCAATCATTGGCAACATATAAATTAGATCCTATTCAATACTACACTTTACCAAGTTTGTCGTTTGATTGTATGTTGCGCATGACCAAGGTGGAGCTAGAGTTGTTGACAGATATTGATATGATTCACTTTTTTAAAAATGGCATTCGCGGCGGAATAAGTCAGTGTACTGAGAGGAAGCATATCGCCAATAATAAATTTATTCCAAATTATGATCCATCAGAACCATCATCTTTTATAATGTATTTGGATGCCACGAATTTGTATGGCCATAGTATGTCACAATCATTACCATTTCGTGGGTTTAGATGGTTGTCTGAGCAAGAAAAATTAGATCTCAATATATTGGATATCGCAGATGATAATAAACACGGTTATGTTCTAGAAGTTGACATACATTATCCTCAAGACCTACATGATAAACATTCAGATCTTCCATTTTTAGTTGAAAGTTTTTTACCGCCAACCGGAGAATCTAAATTAAAAAAATTAATTCCTAATTTAAATGAAAAAAGAAAATATGTAGTTCATTATCGAACGTTGAAACAAGCTATTCGAAATGGTTTGATAGTGACACAAACACATAGAGTATTGATATTTGAACAATCACCGTGGTTGAAAAAATATATCGACTTTAATACCGAACTAAGAAATAAGTCAAAAACAAAATTTAATAAAGGCCTTTTTAAGACGTATAATAATTCGGTTTTTGGGAAGACCATGGAGAATGTTGAAAATCGTAAAGACATAAAATTGGTGACCCATTGGGAGAATATTAGAAAGAAATTGGGCGCGAAGGCGTTAATAGCTCGCCCCAATTTTAAAACGTCCTCTATTTTTACCGAAGATCTGGTCGCGATTCACATGGGTAGACTAAAAATACTTTATGATAAGCCGTTATATATTGGGTTTTCAATATTGGACATATCAAAAACCGTCATTTATGATTTCTTTTATAACTTTATTAAAGCCAAATTCGGTGAAAATGCTTCCTTATTGTACACTGATACAGATTCTCTAATATTGAAAGTATATACGGAAAACTTTTACCAGTTTATTGTTGAACACCCCGATAAATTCGATACATCAAATTATAGCATTGACAACATTTATAATATTAGGAAAAGTGAATCAGTAGTAGGTAGAATGAAAGACGAGTTTCAGGGTGACCCCATAAAGTGTTTCTATGGCACCGGTGCTAAAGCCTATTACGTCAGTTCAATAAGCAATGAAATTAAAAAAGCGAAGGGTGTAAAAAAGGCTGTAATCGATAAGCAACTTAATATTGAGGATTATAGAAAAGTTGTAGAGCGCGGGGGATTAATATTTCGAAAAATGAAAACTTTCAAGAGCGAATTGCATGACGTTTATACTGAAATTGTAAATAAAGTCGCACTTTCTCACGCAGATGATAAGCGTTATGTGATTCCAACAACAGCTAAAACTCTGCCTTGGGGTCATAGCGACATAGAATTTTATAAATCAGACCCAGATGAAAATTTAAAACTGTTTATACACATTGCTGAAAATTTACTTAGAGACGATAGCACTGACTATATCTAAGATGTGAATGTATAATGTATTTTAACACATGTTTTTGTAAATTATCTATGTGATAAAACTTTGTTTTAATAAAATATTGTTTCAAAATTGTATGTGACTTTAATTGATATTAAACTATTTTCCACACCACCGAATGGGGTTGGGTTATTTGTGCATTTTTATCCTGGTTTGGTAAAAAGTTGTTTAAAATAGGAAATGCAAGATTAAGAAATGAATTACAGTCAGGTAAAGTTATATTATTAAAAAAAGAATGTAAAGAGCTTCCGGTCGGGCTTATTCTTTAATAAGTATCACTAAAGAATAAACCCTTAACGGGGCTGCCAGGCGTGAACTGAGCTCTTTGTCGCACCCCTTTCGTTTTTTAAGGGAAACGAAATTTCAAACGAAAAACCCAGGTAAAAACAGAATTTAGATCTAGAGACTCAAATCCTCTTTTTCCGCTCTCGATCTCGAGTGGTTGCACAATATGCAAACCCCCGTGTGGACGAAAACGTATAGTTTTCCACGACAGTTTGCACACTTAAGGTCCGACTGTACAAATCCCATTGGCACTTTGTCATGCCTCTGATGACGCGATGCTTTTGGCTTTGGACGCGCCATGCCACTGTAGCACTCCTCACATAATAAAGCACCACCAGGCAGGCTGACGTAGCTTATAGTGCGGCAATACGTTGGTGCGGCAATGTTTCCACAGAAACGAAGTACAGCTTGACGCCCGTCAAGCTGAAACGAATCCATTTCTAGGAATTCGTCGACAACAATACCTTCATCAGCCATGTTAATACTTATGGAGCTTTTCAAAGTATGAGTTTAACTCTCAAATGCGGTGCTATTTATTTCATTTCTATAAATGAGGAGTACTCATAGCGCATGTCCTTCACATGAACCCATAAAAATCTCAAAATGTGGCAACAGTGGTTTTAAAATGTGTTGAGTTAATGTATATGATTGTAGACAATTTTAAAGTGTGGCAACAGAGGATTTTATTATTTTCAATTTTCTTTATGCTATTTGACGGAAATAAATTTATTCCTCAGATTTTAAATTCCACGATTCATAGAACAGCAACAGTGTTAAGGTGTCCAAATCAGCTTCAATCTCCCGCATCTTACTTCGCCAAGCACTATATTCCATATGCCCACCCTGCCGTAACCTACAATAAACGGTGCCTTGATGTAACACATTGACAATTGCAGCGCATGTTTCGCCGAGATCGGGGTAGTTAACAGCATGTTGTCGATACATCTGAATGCATCGCAAAAGATTGTTCAGAATGCTGCAAACGTTGCACATGTTAATGCCTTGTCGAGAAATATTGCAAGATCTAGGAGGAGGTCGCATTATATAGCAATATGAATGCAGAGAGGGGTTTGGGGTGCAGGACGCGCATGACTTGTAGTATTAAATAAGGAAAGGGCATATCATCAGATTTTTACAAGAACACATTACATATAGTTCACAATGTGGTGACATTGAAATACCCTTGTGACGTATTTTATATTGCGTATGGGTAACTAAAATAATCTCGAAAACGTTATGCTAACACGGCAATGTCAACTTGAATTGTTCTAGAAAATATCTTGTGATAGAATGGAAGACGTGAAGCAGCAAAGTCACCTTGATATGGCCTAGTAAATATGTTGTAGTAGAATGGATGGGGGTGAAGCGGTAGCAAAGACACCTTGAAACTTTCGACTGCGTGTGTTGCGACAAAGCAATTAAAGTTTTTAGTGGTGGTGGTAGTAGGATGGGAAGGGATGAAGGGAATAAAAAGGCTTGTTTCTTAAACGTTGAGATAGTTCTTCGTTTGCACTTTGAACGTTCTAGTGTTTTTATACGCCAAATTTAAAATGTCTTACTATATGGGTGAAGAAACGCAGGAAGCCGTAGTTGCTGATCTCCACAATGACGATGGAATGGAGAAAATTATGATGGAGTTGGATTGCTATGATGTCGAACGAGTAGCCTCATCATCTGCACAAGCCGAACAACCAGCTTCTTCTGCTGCGAAATGTGTGGTGCTGCAAAATGTTAAATTAGCGCCTGCAA